>CM076573.1:11165641-11374144 GCA_034641835.2 Pinus albicaulis
CACGGAGGAGGGATTTCATGGCAGAATGATACAGGCAGAGGAAAATTTTGAATTGGGCACAAAATAAAGGTAAGCGGTTTTGGGAAATACCGGGCAGTTTTCGCACGAGAGATGGGTGGTAAGTGGTTTCGGTCCATATGGACATGATACCATACGTTGGTTGACACCTGTCCATATGGAAACCGCCTATTTCGTGTGGAAATGGCTCGTTAAGACCTTGCACTAAAAACTGCACGAAATGCATCGTGAGCTGTTGGATCTAGGTGAGCCAGATCAACGGCGGAGACTCGACACTATCAGAGAAAGTGCTTGGTAGGGGAGAATGGGTAAGGACAAGTGGCGGATGATGAATGGATCAGTGGGAAGCTAGTGGAAGGTGGGCCAGGGTGATGATGTCAGTTCTTTTGTCGGGGAGTGAAATGATATCATGCGGGGTCAAAAGGTGACTCTAAGCACGGGCCGTTGGATTGGGAGGATCTACGGTCTAGATCTTCTATGTGGGGTGAAAGGGTAGGGAATGGCCGATGGCTGAATGGAGAGGAAAGGCCGATAGCTGTTGGATTACCAAGATCGATGGCTGAGGTTTGCTCGGAAAATGAAATGGTGGGGGTGGAAGGATAAGGAATAAAAGGAGCGAGGGCTAAGATATAAAGGGGTTAGGCTTTAACCATTAGTCACAGGCCTTGGGTCATGTGGGGAAGGAGGCTGAGGGTTTTAAGCCTACATGAGTTTTAAGACCAAATATTTAAATGGGCAGAAAATAGGCTTAAAAAGAGGGTTTTTTAAGCCTTTTTGGAGTTTTGGTGAGGTGAAAAAGGGTGTTTTAAACCAAACAAAAGGCGTTTTTATAAGGTTTAGAGGTTTCTAGGGAAAATGAAGGGTAAATGAGAAGTGGAAAAAGGGGATTTTTAGAGGGAAAAGGACTGATAGAAAACAGGGGTAGAAATGATAAGATGAGGGAATGAAATATAGGTAAAGTGATGGGAATAGCCCGAAAACAGCTTCTTTTTAAGATGGCAGGATAACTTGGAGGATTTGAGTGAAGATTTTTGGTGAATTAATAGACTTAGGATGATAAAGGCAGTGAGATTTCTAGAACTCACAATGTTTCTGCAAATTTTGTTTCTAGAAATCTGAGATTTTCAACTTAGTCATCTTTGGATAAAATCAAAATTATGGATGACTAACAGTGGCTCCACTTGGGGAGGGCAGCGATCTTTTCAAGGTGTTCAGAACCTCAGCTCATGAAATCTTCTAAGTTTCAGTAGATCAGTGCCTTATCCATTTGGAAAATTCCTTCTTTTCTTTCTTGTTGATATTTTTTTGACAACTTCAATCAATCTGCAACATATAATTTCTTCAAACAGCATCTCTACCTACCCAATCTTACTTGTCCTGGCCTTTTTTCCTTCCTCTTGAGTGCATTTGAACTAGTAAACTCTTTGACATTTTATTTTTGAAAACTGAAAATAAACTAACTATATTATCCTTATTGCTTCCAAGAGTTCAGATTAAACTGTTGAACTCTTTTATTCCCTATCTATACTAGCTAACTTCCAAGATTAAATTGTTTGGCAATCTTTGATTCTCTAGCTATTGACATGAAAATTTAAAGCATGGTTTAAATCATGATTAGACAGTCTGATCAACCATGGTTGTGGAATTTTGAACAAGCTGCACACAAACATTATTTGCATAAAAAGAAATTTAGAAAGATAAGGCTATGATTTTTCCTTTGTGAGGCATCCTTATCTATCTCTTTGGTTCTGTTTTGAGCATGTGGAACCAACATCTTTATATTCTCCTAATTTATCCTTTTATAATAAGTCAATTTTGAAATAATATTATCAATCACTGTTTCTACTAACTTATCAACATAAATTTAAGGCATGTTCAGCCATGATTAGGTTAGATGACTGAACAAGATATCATTTTGAAACAGTAGTGGCATTTAGACTTGCACACTTTCAGAAAATTCTCTTTTTGGATATGGGGTTGTACCTCTTTTGAATCTGCCCTCTTTTGCTTTTCTTTTCTTGTATTGTTTTTGTATTTTCCAGGACTTCTTTATGAAATTTTATATATAATGAATGAAAACTTTGAAACTAGGATTTTTAATAGAAATAGTGCTTGAGCATCCTGCCATTGACAGGACCTCCAAATAAATCTTCTCCATTCAACTCTTGCAAAATGAATGTAATATGACCCTTAATGGAATGAATGATATAGGGCCCTTTCCATAGTTTTTCAAACTTACCATGTTTACCTTTCTCTTCCCTTTTGGAATCCCATTTCAAAACAATATTCCCAACCTGGAAATCATTTTCTTTAGTCCTTTTGTCAAATAATTTTTTATGCCTTCTTGGACTGTTTGTATTCTCTTGTACACTTCCTCTCTGGACTGTTGTAAATGAATGGTCTGATTTATTCTCCTCTGCATATCATTTTCTTCAGATTGCACTTCTTGGAGGAGTTTCATGACTGGAACTCATAAAGATGTTGGGAAGATAGCATCCATGCCATACACTAGCTGATAGGGAGACATATTTATTGATTTCTCGGTGGTTAATCTGTCAGCCCATAAGGCATGAATAAGCTTACTATGCTATGTTTTCTGATTTTGTTCCAACAATTTTTTAATAATATTGACAAGGCTTTTGTTGGAGAATTCAGCTAATCCATTTCCTTGGGGATAGTAGGCAGTAGAATGATCGAATGTGATATGATATTTATAGCAGAAATCAACCATTTTCTTGGATTTGAAGGCAGCAGCATTGTCTGTGATAATTTTTCTAGGACAACCAAATCTGGACTGTATGTTGGTTTCAAGGAACTTGATAATGATAGAGTCGGTAGCATTCCTAGAAGGTATGGCTTCTATCCATTTGTTAAAATAATCAGTGGCAGTGAGGATCAAATTATGTTCGGCTAATGATGATGGGTGAATTTTCCCAATGAAGTCCAAGCCCCATTGTTGAAAGGGAGCCTCAACACTGATGGGATGCAAGGGTAAAGGTAGGAGCTTTATCTTGCCATCAAAAATTTGACACTTATGGAAAGACATGACAAGCTTCTGAGTATCTAGGAAAAGGGTGGGCCAATAGTAACCAGATCTGAGGATTTTATTTGTTGTAGTCTTCCAGTAAAGATGTCCTCCACATTCTCCCTCATGCAGCTCATGCATGATTTTTCCTGCATAAATCTCAAGCAAACATTTAAGCAATATTCCAACAGCATTCTTCCAATATAAAACCCCATCTAATATCCATTAATTTAAAGCCTTTTGTTTTAAAAATCTAGCTTTAGTTTTAGACAGAGAAGGAGGGGTATTCAGATAAAGCAGCATATATATGATGTCAGCATACCAAGGTGAATTCACAAATGTTTTTTCAATGTATGGAGTTGTGAATTGTTCTGTTTCTTCCAAAATATCAACCATATTCATATCTTAAGCTTGAAATTTTGACTCATCCATGAGTTTTACTAATCCCTGCCCTTTGATTAGTTTGGTGGGCCTAATTTCTAAGTCATATTCTATAATAATGGCAATCCATTTTCCCTTTTTACCATCAGGGTCTTGACTTAGAATGTCCTTATCAATAGTATGTGGGACAAAATCAATGATGTGAGAATGTAAAATGTAGACTCTAAAGTCTTTCAATGCTTTTACCAAGGCTAAGGCTTATTTCTCCATGATGTTATATTTGATTGGAGCATCTCTTAAGGCCCTACTAAAAAAGGATATCGGTTGTTCTTGCCCCATAGTATTCTTTTGCAGAAATACTGCAGCTATTGTATGTTCAGATGCAAAATAAAGATGTAGAAATATTTGGTGAAATCAAGAACGATAAGAATAGGTGTTTGAGTAAGAGCTTGTTTTACTAGTTCAAATGATTGTTTAGCTTGTATTGTCCATTTAACGCCTATCTCTTTCTTAAGTATGTTTGTGATGTTTCTTAATAGCTCAGAAAGGTTGGGGATGAACCTTCTTAAAAAAATTATCTTCCCAATGAAAGATTGCAATTCTTTGAGGTTTCTAGGATGGTTGATTTTCAATATGCCATCAATCCTTTTAGGGTCTACTTTGATTCCCTCTTCAAAAATTATGTGACCAAGAAGCTTTCCTTCTTGGAGACCAAAGAGTGTCTTTTTGGTATTCAAAGATAAGCCATATTTCCTACATTTCTCAAAAAAATTTCTTAAATGAATCAAGTTTTCTTCATCAGTTTTAGAGAAAACAGTAATGTCATCAAGGTAAATGATTATAAAATAGCCTATGTCTTCTGAGAAGGGTATATCCATGGCCCTTTGGAAGGTGGCCCCTACGTTCATCAAACCAAATGGCATTTTGACATACATGAATGTACCACAAGGCGTAGTGAAATCAGTTATATGTTGATCACTTGGGAGTACTAACACCTGATTGTAACCTGAGAACTCATCCAACAATGATATTCTTTTAGACCCAACCACCCTTTGAAGTATGTGATCCATTTTTGGCAAGGGATATTTATCTTTTAGGGAGGCTCTATTTAGATTTATGAAGTCAATGCAAAGCCTAATTTCCCTGGTCTTCTTCCTAACAGGTATTAGGTTGGAAACCCATTCTGAGTATCTAAGGGGAACTATAATCCCAGAATCATATATTTTCCTGATCTCTTTCTCAACTAAAGGTAATAAAACAGGGTTTATCCTTCTAAGTTTTTGTTTGAAAGGTTTATGATTTTCCTTAAGAGGAATTTTGTGTTGAATGATGCTGGTATCATATGATTTTAGATCCTTGTACCCCCATGCAAACACAGCTCCAAACTCTTTGAAAAGTTCTATGTATTGGTACTTGATATGAGCTAGAAGAGTGCTAGATAGCTTCACCATTTTGGGTTCTGCTTGGCTGCCTATGTTATGTTATTCTATATTTGTTTCTATAGGCTCCATTCTTGGTTCTTTGGCTACATCATTAAAATCAAAAAGCTGTTGTAATGGTGTAGGACCTCTTGGAAGTGTATCATTTTTACATTGTAAACTTCAAGGTCCTTTTGGTCTCGATTGTCAAATAATTTTGCCTCAAAAATATTTTCAAATTGATTTATATTGGCAGAAAAGGACAGCTCTGTTTCAGGGATTTGTTCTTCATTTAAACAATTTTCTTCATGGCTTGAAGTAGATATTGGTATGGCAAAGTCATTTTTTGATTGCAGAAAATCATCTATGTGTTTGTCTCCTTCAAACACTTGCCAATAGTCTTCATTGTCAGGTATTGCAGGCCTGTTGTTTACCTTTACATTGAATTGTTCATTTATCTGTGGTATTTGGCAATTAATAGCAGCAAAGGCAAGTTCATTTGCTAGATGATTTTGAGCTCTTGGGATGAAAATGAGTTTATATTTTTCAAAGGTTTTTAGGAGATCAAGGGCAGCATTTCTATATTCTTTGAGTTTTGGGTTTTTGGTTGAATACTCCCCTTTAATTTGTCTAATGATTAGCTCATAATATGCTTGGACTGATATTTTCTTAGCTCCTAAATCTTTGAGAAAATGTAGGCCAAGGAGGAGGGATTCATATTCAGCAATGTTATTTGTGCATGGAAAATCTAGTTTATAGGAATATCCTTTGTTTGTGTTGTGTATCCATACACCAACCCCTGAACATAATTTGCTACAAGAGCCATCAAAGCTTATTCTCCAAGGTTTTTCAATCTCATTTTTATTTCCTTTCTGTTGTTCAAGGCTACTACAGTTTGAGTTATTTTGTACTTGAGTTGAGGGCAAAATGAACTTTTCTGGTGGACTGAACTGTTCTTTGGTTTCCTTTTCTTGTTGATTGATTTCATCTTCATTATACAATATAAAGGAATCCAAATCTGAGTGAATGGAGTAGACAGGAGTGTTATTGGGCCTATCTATGTTGCTCACCATGTATTTCATATGAGACTCCTTGTATAATATTCTGGTTTGGTTAAACACTAAGATGGTGGCATAGGACATGTCCATTTGAAGGCTCCCCTGGAGTTTGGCTCCCCATGATTTAGATAGAAGCATGCCATACTTTGGGGGAATTTTAGCTACCACTATGTCCATTACTAGCCCTTTAGCAGGAATTTGTGCTAAGTTAACACATAAATATTTGATTAAACCCAAGCATTTGACTCTACTTGAATCAAAGGAATACAGGTCCTTATATGGTTTAGTAATTTCTAAGCCTAGACTTTCCATTACTACTTTTGGCATAAGATTGTGTGTAGCACCTGAGTCTAGTATGGCATTGTGCAAGATTTTATTATTTATGTTCAAGCTAACAGAGAAGGGAGAGACAACCCCTTCTTGGTATTTTCCTTCAACTTCAGGACCAAACAAAAATTTTGGTTTGTCATCCGTCAAGTTTAAAGTATCAGTATCACTGCCTATATTCAAAGCTTTCAAAACTTGGTTTTTATATACATCTTGGGTTACTAATTCAGCTAGAGGTATTCTAATTTTGATTTTGGCAATCTCACCCTCAGGGCTGAAAGGAATTATTGTTTTAGAGATATTTACATCTGTTTTATCAAGCATAGTTCTTTCAGCAATTCTGATTTGTTGAATTTTATTTAGATTGTTATTTAGGACAGATTTGTTAGGGCCACTAGCAGAGGTACTAGGGAAGCTTTGTTCAACACTTTGTTGGTTGTTTTTATCTTTGTTTAGATTAGTTTTCTTGGCCATAGTTTTGGTGTTACTTGCTGCCTTTTTAGGCTAAATTTCTGAAGTTTTTCTAACAACAGTATTAGTGTTTTTGTCATTGTAAATCTCTAGAATCCCTTTGCTTCTAAGATCATATTGTTTGTGGACCTCCATGATTGCATTTTCAACACCCAATCTATCATCTTCAGAATTCTCATAGGTTGTGTTAGTTTTTTCTGAGGAGAATAACCCTTGTTCTTCTTCAGTGAGAAAAACATCATTCTTGCTGTCAGACCCTATTAAATTTACATGATTTTCTTCCAACCTTTCGGTTTCCCTTTCTTCCTCTTGATCTACATAGTTTTGCTGAAAGGGAGGCCTAATTTGTTGATCATTATCTCTTTGTCTATCTGGCATAGGGTCTCTTCTGAAATTAGGATTTATATTTTTGTTTTGGGGGTTGGTTTGATTTTCTCTTGGAGGCATTTTGTCATTTAAATTTATTTTCTCAAGCATTATTTCCATTACCCTCACTAAGTTGTCAATTTTGGTATCAGATGATGAGGTTGAGGCCATTGTTTCATCTTTGTATGTAACTCTTTTCTCTGATTTCAACCTAGCTCTTTTCTCAATCAGATTTGCCTCTACACTTATGGCTCCCCTTTTCATATCTTCTAAGGTTAAAGGGTCTCTTTCTCTTAGCTAGTAGGCCATGTCTGGATCAAAGCCTTTAGGAAATTTAGCTAAGGCCAAGCCTCGTGGAGGTTTCATGTTTGGGGGAAGTGCATTGTAAACACTATTGAATCTAGTGCAATAATCGTGGACACTTTCCCCAGTGTTTCTCTTAAGTTTGTTATACTCAGAAAGGATTTGGAGAGGGTTCTTTTTAATTTCCCATTTGTTTATGAATGTTTGATATAAAGAAGGGAGATCATTTATGCTATTATGAGTTAAGATCTTAAACCATTTCTTGGCTTCTCCTCCTAAACTTTGGGCAAAGATTCTCATCTTAATGGTCTCTTCTTCTATTTCCATGTAATCAAAAGCATCATCCATTTTATCTACATGTTGTTGGGCAGTGGTAGATTTAGTTATACTGAAATGGGGAATTCTAGATTGATAATCATTTGGTAAAGGGACCAGAAGTTGTGCTAACACTAATGGGGCATACCATGCAGCCATGGTAGGAAATAATGGGGGATTTACAAGAGGTGGGTTTACAAGAGGAAATGTGGGCTGAAATGGAGTGTTTTGAACAGTAGATGTGTGAATGGGAGTAGAGGAAACACTTGGGCCAGCAAACTGATTTTGAGCAGATTTGTTATGAAAGGAGCTGAAGTGGTGGAGAAGCTGAGAATCAGGTGGGGTAGAAGGTGAGGTTTCTCTACTGGAGTTCTGCTGCAAATCTGTGGGCTCAAGATCAGCTTGGTCAATATCACTATATGACTTGGTTCTAAATAAGTTCTTTGTATGAGGTAAGTCAAAGTGAGGATCTTTCAAGACTGTAATATTTTCAGGGACAGATCTTATTCTTGGGATGGACCTATCAGTAGTTGATTTTCCAAATCTAGAAGTATACCACAAAATCCATTCTAGATTATCAACTATGGTAGGAGGGTTAGGATCTGGATGGGATCTAGTATTGACCCTATGTGAAGCCAGATTTTAGTTTTCAAAATTTAGAGAGGCTGAGGTTTTTTAGGACTGTTTTTCAAAGATTGACCTCTCTCAGTGTTTGATGAACTTATAAAATATGGGACTAGACTTCTAAACTTCTTTAGGGATGGTTAACACAATCCTAAGGAAATATAGTGAGGTAATAGACCTATGGGGCTAGTGGAGTCGCTAGGTGGAAATTTTTAGCTTTTTGAAGGTAAAATGTTTTATGGTCCACCACCAATAAGTATTTTAAAGACCAACCTAAAATTTTTTGGGTTTTATGAGTTTTTTATATGGTTCTATGGTTTGTAACAGTGTCTTATACTTGATTTCATCACTTAGCTAAGGTGGTGAAACAAACAAAGTCTACTCTATGGCTTACCAGCTGATTTTCTGAGGTAATTGGAGGACTAATGAGTCTATAAGGGCTTGTCAGGCTAATATGTACTCAGATGTCCCACCTTGATCGCCATTATGTTGTAGTCCTGTGATTTGGAAAATTGGCATACCAAGTGACAAGGCAACATCAAAACCAATCTTTAGAGCTCTAGGACCTAGCCTTCCTAGTCTCGGAAAGGGATCTCTCAATTGTTTGCAAAGATGTGTGCTTGTTTTCTTTTAATGGTTGATTTTAGGCTAGTTATGAAGCATGAGTTTGTTTTATTTTTTGATTGGACATGATGATCTAGGCAACATAGATAGAAAAGGAAAATCTCTAAATCATTGGGCAATGGAGTCAAGTCGAAGCTGTAACAAGTTGGTAGATGAATCAGGGTATCAAAGGGAAAATCTAACTTGACCAGTGGATCTTCAAGGTATTTCAGGTGAAATGAAATGGACATCAATGGTTTAGAATGAAAATTAGAAGTAAGGGCAATTAAGAATCCTTAATTATATGTACTTCTCAACAAAGGGACTTAAAACATTATCTGAACATAAAGAGGCATTCCATAGACAAGGCTAACCATAAATTCTAGAAACCACACTTCAGCAAATAAAAATTCCAAGACAGACTTCTCCAGTGAAATATAAAAGGCAAGAAACTCATTTAACTTCTAGTGATCTCACCTTCAAGGATAAAAAAACATTCAAGATTCACAAATAACTGCATTCATAGAAGAGGGAACTCCTAAAAATCTTACATTGCAATTATAAATACCTTCAAAATAATTATTTAAGCAAGTACAAAGGGTATGATCGAAACAAGACCTCTTTGGCAGACTTTAAACAATGGTACTTTGAAGGGAGACTTCAGAAAAAGTTTTTAAGTGGAAGCAAGTAAGCAAGGAAAACCATAAATCATTCTTGAGACCAACTATATTGAACTATTTAAGAAATAAACAAGCATAAGGGTTCTAGAGAGAAATTAATAATTCTCTAGAATATCTTAGTAGAAGAAAACATTTAGACAATGAAGAGTAAACAGAACTAAGGTGCTTTCAAAAGACATTTCTTAGCCTAAACTTTCTACTCTACTGCAACAGAGAATGGTGAAACATAATGGAACAGGAAATAACAATAACATATTTAGAGTACTTCACCAACATCCAAGCTCATGGATCCAATGACAAAGCTTTCTTCATCAGCAAACAGGTCAAGACATCCATAAGTTTCAGAACATCAATTTCCTTTCAACTTCTGCAGGACTATGTATTACTTCAAAGAGTCACCAAATGCCAACAATACAGTGAGTTCCAATGCAGTATTTATGCTGCAAAAGAGGAGGTGGAACTGATCTAGGGTTTGAGAGTCATTAACCATAGAGTAAATGCATTCCTAACCTTGAAAACCATGCAAGGCATAAGGTAGGAAGATGTTCAACTACTTATCTGTTTCAATAACTCTGTCTTAACTTCTGATAGAAATATAGGAGAAAAGTTTGACTTTCAAGGCTTATCCTTATCTTTTCAATAACTGTCCTGACAGCTTTAAATATTTTCTTTATTGTAATAACTATTTGTTTGTCTTTGTAGGCAGAAAGTAGGTAAAAGGTGTCAGTTAGATATTCTAAGTGAATAACTGCTCCTGTTTGATGTATTCGAGGCTGTCTTTAGCCTAACTTTCCTTAGTTTCATCATTAAATTGTGCTTTAAAGCTTAATTCTGTTTTTGGCCTTCATAATTCATCATGTTGTCTTTTAACACTTTTCGGACTTCTTTAAACCTTTGATTCATCTGTCTTTAACTGTGTTTTTTCTTTTAAAATCTGCCAATTAAGCTTTAATCTTTTGTCTGCCTCTTTTGGTCCCCAAACTTCATTAATTTTCTTTGTCCATGTTTGTTGTGTGTAGGGGCTCATTTTGCTGCGCTGGAGGGTTTATTTATTGAACAGATGATCGTGATTCATCGTCCAAACCTTCAGATTAAACCCTTGATTCCCTTTTTTATTTTTTTTATATGCCTTTTTGGATCATCATCCAAGGTCATGTCACTGTAAACTTGACTGTGGGATGGCCCTTTGACTTAGGGCCGCCATTAAAACCTGCAAGAAAACAAAAAACATTTAATAAATCCTGCTTTTGTGGCTAAAACTGCTTTTCGGAGGCTTACAGAGGGTTTGGGAGCAAGTTGCAGAGGAAGGGAGAATGCATGGAGGAGGGATTGCATGGCGGAATGATATAGGCAGAGGAAAATTTTGAATTGGGCGCAAAATAAAGGTAAGCGGTTTTGGGCAATACCGGGCGGTTTTCGTGCGAGAGATGGGTGGTAAGCGGTTTCGGTCCATATGGACGCAATACCATACATTGGTTGACACTTGTCCATATGGAAACTGCCTATTTCGCGCAGAAACAACTCGTTAAAACCTTGTACTAAAAACTGCGCGAAATGCGTTGTGAGCCGTTGGATCTGGGGGAGCCAGATCAATGGCGGAGACTCGGCGCGATCGAAGAAAGTGCTTGGCAGGGGAGAATGGGTAAGGAAAAGTGGCAGATGCTAAATGGATCAGCTGGAAGCTAGTGGAAGGTGGGCCAAGGTGATGATGTCAACTCTTTTTTCGGGGAGTGAAATGATATCGGGCGAGGTCAAAAGGTGAGGGTGAGCATGGGCTGTTGGATCGGGAGGATCTACGGTCTAGATCTTCTATGCGGGGTGAAAGGGTAGGGAATGGTCAATGGCTGAACAGAGGGGAAAGGCCGATAGCCATTGTATTAGCAAGATCGATGGCTGAGGTTTGCTTGGAAAAAGAAATGGTGGGGGTGGAAGGATAACGAATAAAAGAATCGGGGGCTAAGATATAAAGGGGTTAGGATTTAACCATTGGCCACAAATGTTCGACCATGTGGGGAAGGAGGCCGAGGGTTTTAAGCCCGTAAGAGTTTTAAGACCAAATATTTAAATGGGTGGAAAATAGGCTTAAAAAGAGGGTTTTTTAAGCCTTTTTGGAGTTTCGGTAAGGTGAAAAAGGTTGTTTTTATAAGGTTTAGAGGTTTTTAGGGAAAATGAAGGGTAAATGAGAAGGGGAAAAAGGGTATTTTCAGAGGGAAAAGGACTGATAGAAAACAGGGGTGGAAATGATAAGATGAGGGAATGAAATATAGGTAAAGTGATGGGAATAGCCCGAAAACAGCTTCTTTTTAAGATGGCAGGGTAACTTGGAGGATTTGAGTGAAGATTTTTGGTGAATTAATAGACTTAGGATGATGAAGGCAGTGAGATTTCTAGAACTCACAATGTTTCTGCAAATTTTGTTTCTAGAAATCTGAGATTTTCAACTTAGTCATCTTTGGATAAAATCAAAATTACGGATGACTAACAGTGTATTTTACGCAATATGTTTAATCTTCCTTGACTGATTAGCTATTTATGAATGCAATTATTGTCTTGTACGTTGTTCTCGTCCTTTCATCTTTGTGCAGGCATTCACATACCATTGTTGAAGGACTGTGACCTGTCGGGACAGAGATCAAGAGACCATACTGCTACAGCTACGACAATCGCGTTGGACTACATGTAGGACAATCTATCCCAATCTATTTCATTCGAGGATTTACCGACTCAACAAGTTGGCGACTCCTTTGGGGATCAGTGTGATTTTTTCGTCTCGTTGCTCATTGGGATTTGCTTTGTCAAGTCGACTTCGATCGTCTGATTGTTTTTCTGTCCTCTTTGGCTTTCTTGACTGTTTGGAATCATCCTGTTGAGCTCCAGAGTGTCAAGATTGACCTATGCTCATCGGTTTTCTCCTTTTTCCATAATTTTCTGGCTTGGCGTGTTTTCTCTTTGAGCAGTCGCGCCAATCAGTGCATGTTTCTTTTTTTGCAGTAGCGCCAACCCCTATTTGGAGTGGATTACCGCCTAACAGTCACGTTGAATCCTATAGGATTTTGTTTGACCTTCCTCCTGAGTTTTTGGTTAGTTGTTCTTGACTTTGGGTTGTTTCTTTTATTTTGAATTGGTCTTTTGGAATTGTTTTGGCTCTGTAGGCTTGCTCTTCTCAGGTGTTTTTCCATTGTCTCATTGGTGAAGTTCATATCCCTATGGTTTCTTGGTGTCTTTTGCTCACTAAGCCTTCTGATTGAAGTTTGATTCTTTTCATTTTTTGGCAGTTCGATTCCCTTATCGATTGTGTTAGTCTTTCTTGATCCTTTGTGTCTTTGGCTTGTTGAATGATCACTTGCGGTTTTCATTTGACTCTCCATTTTGTCACTTCAAGCATAGATCACATTGCTCGTTTGGATCATTTTGAAATATTTTGGTTTTCTTTAAAGAGTGCGTCATTGGTTTGAGTGTGTTTTAGTGTTTTTATTGCGTTTGATTTATTCATTTTAGATATTTATATTCATAGTGCTCAAAACTAGTGTTCACTTTAATTTTTAATGTAATAGTGCATCATGTGCTTCATTCATTCAAAAAACAAAACAAAAAATGCATTCTTTCGTTTGCATCGAAAATGAATTTTTTTTTTGCATAACTAGCTATTAGTGAACTAGGAAAGAGTTTTTCGTTTCTCGTTTGGTTGTATTAGTTGCATTAGTGGACTCCTTCTTGTGATTTCATTGTTTTCTACTTTGTTAAAGATCTCTATCCTTCTCTTAGTTAGCATTCATCGAATGGAAAAATGGTGTTCTTTTGCATATAGCATGCATTCACGAATTTGAGATCCCATTCGATAGGGCCTTGAAACTGAAACATCAATTCAAGATCAACCTTAAAATTAATTCAATCAATCTAAGGAAGCATTGGAACCTAACACAAACATTTTAGAGGTCAAGGCTAGTGACGTGTTTCGGCGTCGTTAAACCTAGTAGCTTTCAATCGCCATCTAGCTTTAGACAGCACTAGTACGAGTTTGTGCTCCCCATACCATCATGTATATAAATGGAGACCCTCATAGGTTCAAATCCTTTATCCATAAGAAGTCGAGTCTGCCGCCCTATAACCATGATACACCAAACATAGCATTCAGGGAGACTACCTGCACGTACATTAAGTCCTTGGTCATTTCTCTTTCATTTGATCACCAAGGTGTATATGGCAGTGTTGGGAAAAATACTGAGAGGGGGGGGTGAATCAGTATTTAGTGTAGACAATCAAACTTTTGCTTTTTCCTTTCTAAAAACCCATACGCTACTTTACTGAAGGAAACTAGCGTATATACGTGGATATCCTTTACAGAACTCGCGTATGTCTAGAGATCTAATTATGTGTTTGAATCTTAACTCAGATCATTGCATTATTCATTCATCAGATATTTCAGAAATAGTAAACAGGTGCAGACAGAACAGAATAATCATCACACATATGCAACACACATAAACACCAGGATTTTTAGGTGGAAACCCAATTCAGGAGAAAACCACCGCTGCCGTTGCTTCAGCCTTCAAAATTTATTATTAAGAAAACTTCTTACAATCATGTACTGGTGCAGACTCAAACCAGTACGCAGTCACCCACCTGCAGAAGGCTACAACCTTCTCTCGTTTACCAGCCTATCCTGGAAGGGAGCTACAACCCCCTGCTCTCGTTTACCAGCCTCTCCTGAAAGGGAGCTACGACCCCCTGACTGAAGGCTTCTACCCTCAGCACCACTGCAGACCACGTTTCATCAATTTTCAAACTGGATCAAATAGCTTCAACACAACCCTTCACTTATCAATAATCATACCTTGCTTAATGCTTCAAACAGAACAGTGAAACCATTGTAACCAGAATATCAGATATAACCCAGACTTCAGAATAGATATGCAGAAACACATTCAACCTTCAGCAACCATTAGATCAGAAATCATACGTGCTTTTATTTGATCAGACCCGCATATATACGCTCTTTCCAGAAGATGAACCCGCGTATACTTCAGTGCATTTTCTAGGAAAAACCCTAACTGCGCATACGCGCTTTTCCTTCCACAGACCCGCGTATATACGCGCTTTTCATGAAACAAACCTTCGTATAGATCTACAAAAGATAAACTTTGCAGTACAGACCAGATCTATGAACTTACCCATATTTCTTCAATCTCTTCAACAGGATTGTGCTAGGTCTTCTTCACTTCTTTTCAGATCATCCTTGACATTCACCATTTCTAGATCTAGAGATCTTGAGCCTTCATCATGTTCATAGGTGCATCATAGATTCAGATCTATCAATTAGGAACAGGGTTCAACCATATAGATATACTTCAGAGTGAAGAATTCATCAAAGCCCCAACACATGCACACTATTGCACAATGAATTTCTTCTCCTTATATAGGGTTACCCTTTATCAATACCATGAGCCAAAACCACATAACTTCCAATGGTATTCCTGGACGAGATCTCATAGACAAACCAGCACTTAATACAATGGGTCAAAACCATGGTATTTACCCCTTGTTTTACATATTTAGAGCGCATTTGAGCATATGCGACTTGTGACGTTAATTCCCGCGTGCATACGCTACTTCGCCTAGACAAACCCGCGTATGCCTTGAGACACACACTTTTCATCAATGTTCTGGCACATACTAAAATTCCTTTCATCATTACCTTCTGTACTGATTGTAGATAAATCAGATTTACATTATTTAGCAAGCTCATCAAGTCAAGAACAACTTCGTCAAGTAGGTTGCCATCATCTTCATCAAGTGGGTTGCCATCAAGGACAACACTCTGCATCATATTGCCAACAGGCAGTTCACGGAAACTTGGTACACCCTCTTGCTTAATTTACCTAAGTAGTCATTTTGATTTTTTCGTGACTCCTTAAAAAGTGAAGAGATCATCGAGCACTTTTCCTTTCACGCTCATTTAAATCTGAAAGTGACTAGAGTCATCTTTTGCCTATTTCTCGACTCTTAAAACATGAAATAACAAATTTTCATTTCAATGTCATAAAATTAACTTCCTACGATCACATGCCCGTTAAAAGTTTTCTGCTTGGCTTCTTTTCATATTTCCTTAGAGTTTGATCTTGAAGCCTTGAATTGGCTATCTTGTTTTCCTTCCTGTATTGAAATATTGTCACTGTGGCGGAACCACTAGTTTCGTCGTCTTCTTCACCACCTCCTAGTGGTAGTCCTTTTCCTGAAGTTTCTTTGGAAATGCCTTAGTCCACTAGGTCTGTCGAGTTCGCACAACCTATTCACCCAACTATATTACCTCTCGCTACCCTGTCTCCTCCTAAAGGGTCAGTTGAGTTCAATTGGCCACCTCAGGGTGCTTGTTCTGGTTTTGGGAGTGAGGAAGAATTCCCTCCTATCACTTCGGGATTGTTGTTATTAGCTTCTGCTATACCTCCTAGTCATCGTAATCTTTTCGACGATATTACGACCTCGTTAGATATGTATTCTTCCAATCCTATTGGTATTGAAGAGTTGCATGTTTCTACAAGGGAATATCAGCTTTTCTCATAAGAGTTCCCTTATGTCTCTAGTCAACCTTCCCCCCAATCAGTATCTCTTCCACCTAGTTATCATACTTTGGGTCAAATCATTTCTAGTGTGGCCTCTAATTCCTAGTCCAGTACAGTAGCTCCCTTTCGAAGCTCGGTTTTTTCTACATTAGGAATGTCGTTGTCGACACCTATCTCGTCGGCCAGTCCGACCTACCATTTGTGTGGTGTCATCTGCACTGGTTGTTAGCACGACTCCATTGTTAAGGTATGCTGTTGTTCGCAGGTCTATATTTATCAACCCCACGATACTGGTTAGGCCCACTGTGAGTGGATCACAGCCTCGCACTGTGGAAATTCATCCTACATGTACTGCGCATATGGCTTCTACTTCCATTCTTAGTGGTTATACATTTGATGAGTATCTGTTGGCTATTCAGCAACAGTACACCCCCTCTCTGGATCCATAGCAGCAGAATTCCACAACTCAGGGTTCTCAACAGCCACAAGCTCTTGTTAATCCTCCCTATCACTATGATTTCTACGGTAACCTCGTTTATTTTCCTCCCATCGATCTTAATCAAGTTGTTATTTGCCTCCGACAAATCCTTATCAGACCGTTGCTCATCAAGGGCCATTGATACAGGGACAACCCTCAGGTCAACAAGGAAAACCCTAACAGGGACAACCTTTGGTCCAACGGGGACAACCCTTTGGTCCTCAGGGACAACCTTACGGTCTGCAAGGACAACCCTTATAGGGACAACCTTCGGTCCAACAAGGAAAACCCTACGGTCTGTCTGGTCAACCTCAGTTTCAACTAGGAGTGTCTTATGTTCCTGGGGGCTAAACCTATCCACCACAGGGACAACCTTTTGTAAAACAGCAGCAACCTTACGTTCCGCAAGGCCAAGCTTTTGTATAGCAAGGACAACCCTACAGTCCTGCTCCAGGTCAACCTGGTTTTCAGGGGCAACCTGGTCCATCACAACCATTGTGCCAACCTCTTCCACAAGGGCAACCTGGTGGCCCTTAGTATCCAGGCCAACCTGCCCCGCAAGGACAGCCTGCCCAGCCTCAGCAGCTGATTCAAACTGCTCAACCCGCTCAATAGTCAGTTCAACCTGTTCAACCTACTCAAAAGACATTTCAACCTTTTCAACCAACTCAACAGCCCATTCAACCTGCTCAACCTCAAGGCGCTACTTACCCTCCTCCACGTCAATTTCAGGTTATCTATAGTGCGCCCCAAGGTTTCACTTATTACCCTCAAAATCAATCCCAGATGGTGTATAATCCACCTCAAGGCAATGCTTACATTCTGCAGCAGAATCCATATGTTGCTCAGTAAGGACCTCAATGGTACGCTCAGAATCAGTATCCCAGTCCTCAACCCTAGTATGGGAAGAACTATCAAGCTTATAACCCTTATGGACAAAATCCTCCGGGACAAAACATATGGGGGCAGAATTTCTCTCAACCTGGGTGTAATGTTAACACTGGTCCTTATCAACGACCTCCAATGCCTTTTAATCCTCAATTGTCATTTCTCACGATGTTGGAACTGCCTGATGTGTCAAAATTGACAAACGATCCTATTCGTCATAATCCGTATTGGCCTCCAGTTCCAACCAAAATTCCTGGCGATTGTCCTAAGTTTAGGGGAAAGTCTAGAGAAGACCCCCAAGCACACATTATGACATACCATCTCTGGTGTTCATCTAACTCTTGGGTTGACGATTCTATCCAACTCTGTCTTTTCCAACAGACTCTTACTGGTGTCGCTGCAAATTGGTACATTGAACTATCTTGTGGAATCTTCCAATATTTCAACTCTTTAGCCATGGTGTTTCTCACGCATTTTTAGCTACCGGTTCAATATGAGACTCAGACGCACCTCCTCACATCCTTGAAGCAAGATTGAGCTACTCATATCTCGGATCATATTCATGAATGGAGGTGTCGTTGTCGCTTGATCAAGTTTGATATTCCTAATCAGATTCTAACTAATTGGTTCACTACCTCATTTGTCAATCAAATTGCTAATGACATAGATATGGGGGCATGTATAACCGAATAACAGGCCATTGCTCGTGCCCAGTACCTTGATCTTGTGTTCTCCCAGTCTAGAACGTTGTATGACATCTTGCTTGATGTTCCTCGACCTGGAACTTCCAAAGCACCAGTGACGCCATCCGTCGATGGCATTATCGGTTCAGTGTCTCAAACTTCTTAGAAGTCTTCTCCTCCGAACCCTGGGAAGAAAAAAATCTACTACTTCCAATGATACTACTTCTTAGCCAACCCCAAATTCTGGTAAAACCGTGGAAGTCAATGTCGTTCAGGCCAATCCACAGATCAAGCTTCCAAGGGAAAAAATAAGGGTAAAGGTAAGACCAAAGCTAATACCCCGAAACAGGATTCTAATAAATCTCATTCTGATGATGGTTCACAGCGTAAACTGAAGTATCCTTTATTGATTTGTGACGAAGAGCACTACACCAAGGACTGTCCTTGACGGGCCGAAGTAAGTATACTGCTCAAAGGAACCCAAGGAACTATGGCCATTCTTAAAGAACCTTTTCCATCACAGCAGACTCAGATGGTAGAGCAACCTCAGTCCTCTACCCCATTTGGCTCTCAATTTTTCATGATGAACGGTTTTGCATCTGTTTCTATTACTACCTGATCGAAAGATTATATCGAACCGCGTCAGGCAGCGGGGAAAGAGATCATTGATGTTCCTCCTCCTCCGCGTGCTTTTGGCCCTCTTCATATTGAAAGGCCTGGTACTGAGTCCATTGTACGGCCACCTTCCAAAGGTGTACTCCGTAAGTATTCTTACAATTCCAATGCCCGTGCTGCTCAACATTACAGTATTGTTGAGGATTTGGCTTAGGCGCCATTTGCAATGTCTACATTAGAATTACTTCAAAGTTGTCTGTCTCAATGGTAGGCTCTGCTATCTGCGATCGGCGAGGTTGATCCTGTTGATTCAAGCCTTATCACTTTCAACTTGGATAATTTCATCCCACGTCTCCCGCACCAGCTTGCGGTCATCATCCAAGTTGGCATTAATGGACTGAATATCCATCGAGCGGTAGTGGACGAGGGTGTGTCTACGTGCATCATGTCATCTGCCTGCTAGAAATCCATTGGTTCTCTAGCTTTAAATTCATCTCCAAATATTCTAGAAGCATTTGATGGAAGGGAATCTAAACCTCTTGGTGTTCTCGCTAGTTTACCGATTACTCTAGAGGGGAAGACAGTCAATTTCGAGGTTGAAGTAGTTGATGCCAAGCTCAATTACAATCTTCTCCTCGGTCACAGTTGGACTCACACAATGCTATGTGTTCTATCCACTCTCTTTCGTGTTTTGAAATTTCAGCACGAAGGAAAGATCGTTACTATTGATCAGTTCGTGTTCTTCACTTCTTCTTCTAAGAACAATGTTCCGTACGTGGATCAAATTCCTACGCCTTACGAGAGCGTAGGATCGGGTCTTTTCAAAGATCCTACCCTCATGGGTATTTTTCCTCTTCCTCCACCCAACACTATTCAGATTAATGTGATCTCTCGATCTGATAATCTGTGGATCATCCCTTCACCTGAGCAGATTGATTATTTTGGAGATTCGATGTCGTTAAGTCTGATCGAGATTGACTATTGTGAACTTATTTCGGCTTTGGAGCCTCCACCTCCTGATCATGCTCCTTTGGGCATGTCTCTTGATACTTATTCTCAATCCCCTTGGCTCGGCGATTTGGCTTTGCCTAATCCCTTGAAAGAGATCTTTCCCTCCGATGAAGCCATCGTGGAAACTATGTCTCTCGAGGAGCCTCCTTGGGAAAATAGCCATCATCATTCCTCTTTTATGCCTGGCCTTGGGGCCATGTCTACATGTCTTGATAGGTTTGCTTCTTAGGTTCCTTCTCCTCCGCTTCAAACGCCTATTCTGACACACGAAGTTTTTACGGAGGGTAACTTGAGTAATATCACACAAACGATTCCTATCAACATTTCCGTTAAACTGGGAATTGTCGAGAACATCCATATTGGGGTCACCTGTTCTTCAAATGAAGTCCAGATTTATACTAGCCTTTTCTGTGAGTTTCGCGATCTCTTTGCATGGTCTTACGAAGATATGCCCGACATCGATCCTAGTATAGTGGTGCATGAGATTCCTACATATCTTGGTGTGAAGCATGGTCACCAGTGTCTTCATCCTGTGCACCCTAGAAAGGCTACCGCTATTAAGGGTGAAGTTGAAAAACTTCTCAAAGCTGGTTTTATCTATCTGATCCCCTTGAAAAAATGGGTTTCCAATATTTTCCCTGTAGATAAGAAACAGGGTCATTCGGGTCTGTGTTGATTATCGTGACATTAACCGAGCCTACCCTAAGGATAATTATCCTACTCCCTTTATTGATAAAATCATTAATGACTGCGCGGGGAGTGATATTTTTTCCCTTATGGACGGCTTTTATAGCTACACCCAGATTAGCATTCTCCCGACCGATCAACATAAGACTGCCTTTATCTGTCCCTGGGGTACTTTCACTTATAAAAAGCTCCCTTTCGGTATGAAAAATGTTGAGGCTACATTTCAGCAAGCGATGTCATATGCTTTCCACAATATTAAACACATTCTTCAGCCTTATATGGATGACCTTCCGGCTCATACAACTAAGCGTAAGGACCATCCTGACCATCTCCGTCAGATTTTTCTTCGTTGTCGATGCTATAACATCCGGCTGAATCTGCATAAGTGCATCTTTTGCGTTGACTCCGGTAGACTCTTAGGGTTTATCATTTCCAAAGACAGAATTTGCCTCGATCCGCTCAAAGTTGAGGCTATCATTAATCTCCACTCTCCATCCTCATTACATCAACTGCAGAGTCTGCAGGGGAAGGCTAACTTCCTTCGTTGTTTTATACCTAACTATGCCGAAGTGGCTAAAGGATTTACACGATTACTGAAGCAAGGCATCCCATTCCTTTTGGATGAGATCGCTCAGAGGTCTTTCGATGCATTGAAGAAGTTTCTTGTCAATGCTCCTACGTTGCATCCTCTAAATTATCATCGTGATTATTCCCTCTATTTCGTCATCGCTTTTAGCACGATTGCCATGGTTTTGGTACAAGACGATGATCATGGTGACGAGCATGTTATTTACTATATATCTCGTAACCTTCTCAATACTAAAATATGATATGCACATATCAAGAAGTTGGCATTGGCTGTTGTTCAAGTTGTTCAATGTTTGCATCACTACATTCTATTGTGCACAGTAACTATGATTTCTGACTGCAACCCTATGACCTACATATTGTCTCGTCAATTTCTAGGGGGTAGGTACTCGAAGTGGATTGTCATCCTCCAAGAGTTCGATTTTGAGTTCACTACTGCCAAGTCGGAGAAATCATTAGTCTTTGTCGACCTTATCTGCTCCCTCCCTTCTGACTCCACTCCGTCTGGTTCCGAGGAACGCATTCCAGATGATACGCTTTTTCTAATCAGCACCCTTGATCCTTGGTACGGTGATATCATCGTATATCTTCAGACTTATACCTTTAGATCTGAGTTGACTAAAGATGCTCGTCAATGGATCCATCATACATTGCAACCCTATTGTATAGTCAGAGATACACTCTACTGTATCGGAGCTGATTCCATTCTCCGCCGGTGTTTGACTCTCGAGGAGGTTGAGAAAGCCTTGAATGACTGTCATAGTGGCGCCTGTGGCAATCACATGTTTGGTTATGCTACTACACAGAAAATTCTTTGTGTTGGGTATTTCTAGCCCACCATCTTCAAAGATTGCATTGTCGTTGTTCGTAAGTGTCATGACTGCCAAATCTATCAGCACAAGATGCATGTGCTACCTTCCCATCTCCACCCTGTCATTACCGTTGGTCCCTTTGAGAAGTGGGGCATCGATTTTATGATTTGAAACCCTCAATCAGCCCGGGGGCATGCTTTTATCATCGTATTCATTGACTACTTCACCAAATGGGCTGAAGTAATGCCTGCACTTACAGCTAACGGTAAGACAACAGCTCAGTTCATATTCAATCATATCATTTCTAGGTTTGGGCCCTCAAGCCATCGTTACCGATCATGGTTCCCATTTTCAGCACTATATGGTGGCAGAGTTGACTTCAAAGTTGGGTTTGCATCACGACAACTCAACACCGTACTATCCTTAGGCCAATGGCCAAGTTGAAGCTGTGAATAAATTTTTTGTCACTATGCTTCAACGTATGATTGGGATGCACAAATCAAACTGGCATCTCATGTTATTTTTGGCTTTTTGGGCATACCAAACCTCAGTTAAGGATGCGACCGAATTCACTCCATTTCAGCTTGTTTACGGTCTGGAAGCTACCCTTCCAATTGAATGTAAGATACCTTCTCTCAAGTTGGTTGTTGAATTGTTTCTAAATACTTTGCCAGAAGAAGAGAATATTCTCTACTTAGAAAAGTTGGATGAAACTCGTCACTTTGCTGCTCTGGTCATTGAAGCACAGAAAAAGTAGGTCACAGCCCATTTTGACCAGTCGATTTCCCCTCGTTCCTTCGTAGAAGGATACCTCGTCCTCCTATACGACCAAGCTCACGATAAGCTAGGGGCAGGAAAATTTCAACCCATGTGGCATGGGCCCTACATTGTTAAACGTGTTTTGTGGAATGGGGCCTATGAGCTTATTGATTATGAAGGTCATCCTATGGATCAGCCTAGAAATGGGTTGTATCTTAAAAAATATTATGCATGAGTCATTTATGCATGTTTTTTGTACGTATGTGTTCTTTTCATTTTTGTACATTTTTGGCTTGGTGTGCTTTGCGAGCGTTTTCCTACTTATTGAGTCGTTGCTCATTATATAAATGTCTATTACCCCTTATGTTGGTTTCGCGGATGGTGCTTCCTGCAGTACCCGGAACCTGTCTTCAACAACATGGGTGATTTATGATCCTACTGGTGAGTTGATATATCTTCAAGGTATTTGTCTAGGACGAACTACAAACAATGTCGTTGAATATAGTGATGTTATTGAACTATTAACCGAGGCGATTACCCTCGACATTCATGCATTGGTTGTAAATATAGACTCGCAGCTTGTCATTCTTCAACTTAATGGAAATTATTCAGTTAGAAACCCTCACATCTTCGAGTTGTATTTACGTGTTTTTTTGCTGGAAATAAATTTTTATTACATTACATATCAACATATTCCTAGGCAAATGAATGAATGAACTGATACAGTGGCTAACATTTTATTAGATAGACATTTTCATAATTTGTAAAATGTTGGGAAAAATATTGAGAGGGGGGGGTGAATCAGTATTTACTGCATATTCAAAACTTTTTACTTTTCTTTACTGCAAAACCCATACGCTACTTTGCTGAAGCCAACTAGCGTATACACGCGGATATCCTTCATAAAACTCGCGTATACACAGAGATCTAATTATGCCATTAATTCATTACTTATATCATTCCATCATTCATTCATTAGATGTTCTATAAACAGTAAACATGTGCAGTAAGAACAGAATAAACCATCACACATAAGCATCACACATGAACACCAGGATTTTAGGTGGAAACCCAAGTCGGGAGAAAACCACCGCTGCAGTTGCTCAGCCTTCAATATTTTATTATAGAGAAAACATCTTACAACATATGTGTTGGCGCAGACTCCTACCAGCACGCAGGCACCCACCTGCGCTCGTTTACCAGCCTCTCCTGGAAGGGAGCTCCAACCCCCTGACTCGTTTACCAGCCTCTCCTGGAAGGGAGCTACGACCCCCTGCTCTCGTTTACCAGCCTCACCTGGAAGGGAGCTCCAACCCCCTGACTGAAGGCTACAACCCTCAGCACCTTTATGGACCACGTTTCATCAATTTTCACACTGGATCCAAAGCTTCCTTTAGGACACAACTTGCAAGCCTCGTTTCATCATATTTCCAGACTGGACTCACTCCACATATTTAAGCTCAATCATACAACCAAACTGATACAGACAACTCAGAACTGTAGAATACAGATAGCAGTAACACAGCAGAACAGATCAGACATTTCATACCCCATGCTTCAGCAAAACCCTAGTTTGCATACGCGCTTTCCTTTCACTGATGTCGCGTATATACGCGCTTCCGTTCACATAAACCAGCGTATACTTTTGTACATATTATAGAGCTAATTTCAACTGCGCATATGCGCTTTCTCTTCAGCGAACCCACGTATATACGCGCTTCTTCTGCGGCAAACAAGCGTATGGTTCTTCAGACATTTAAGTCATTGCAATTCTTCAGAACATATACATCACACAGATTTATACCCTTTACTTCAGACAGAAGTTCGCCTCATCTCAGATCTAATCATTCCATAAACAGATCTAGCAAATACAAGTACATTTCAGATCTAGATCCCCTTCTTCATCATTGGTGCATCATGCATTCAGATTTATCATTCAACTGTAACCCTTTCCATTCAGATATACTTCAGAGAGAAGTATTCATTCAAGCTCAGACATCTTGCACCCACACTCATCATTTGCACAATGATTTTCTTCTCTTTATATAGGTTTACCCTTTTTCAATACCATGAGCCAAAACCACATTACTTCCGATGGTATTCCTGGACGGGGTAATTTAGACGAATCATTACCCAATACAATGGGTCAATACCATGGTGGTTACCCCTGGTTTTTCACTTTATGAGCGCTTTTGCCCATACGCGACTTGGAACGTTCCTTCCCGCGTGCATACGCGACTTCTCCTAGACAAATCCTCGTATGCCTTGAGAAATACTCTTTTCATCATAGATCTAGCACATACTGAATTTCTTTCTTCATTGCCTTCTATTCTCACTATAGATACATCAATTTTACATCATTTCCAAGTCCATCAAGACAAGAATAACTTCATTAGGTGGGTTGCCATCAAGGACAACACATGCCAACAATCTCATGTCTTCATCTTCATTAAGTGGGTTGCCATCAAGGACAACATTCTGTATCATATTGCCAACAATCTCCCCCTTTGGACTTGATGGCAACCACGATGGTGTTTGATCACCACAACAGATAGGTACATTAAGAATACAATGACACCATGTCACTCTCCCCATTGTTTGACACCATTATCTTCATTCAAACACCATGTCACTCTCCCCCTTTGACATCAACGGCAAAGGGCGGATCAAAACCAACACACTCTCCCCTTTTCTCCTCATGTAGAAGAAGCGTTCTGCAGATCTGATAAAACCATGACCAAGCTCCCCCTGAGTTCATGTTGAATCTTCAAAACATATTTTCCAATGAAGTACATGACTCTATGACTTTCCTATCACCAAAGACTCATACTTACATCAAAGATCCATCCAAGTGAATTTACATAAGAAACTCAAGTACCCAACCAAGTGGGTTTACACAATTTGACAAGTCCTTACATGACTGAATATTACAAAGTTACATCATGGGTCTCAACAAGACCTTTTCATCAAATTACAAATATGACCATTTATGACCAACACCAGAAAGTCCTCAAGAAAGAGAACATATTTCAGAATCAACATAATTCCAACAATGCATTATACTCAGCAACACTAATGCTCCCCCTGAATCTGTGCATCCAAGCATCCTTTTCATATGACTAAGGCTCCCCCTTAGTTTGTGCATCTTGAACACTTTCACCAACAAATCATCAAGGCATCTTTATCAAAACATGAGAAATAGAATTATGAGAACTGGAACACCACCAGAGATACCAAACATTATCAGAGATACCAAACAGCACTGCAGCTGTGCTGAAGAGAGCTGACTCCAAACAGAAATTTGTCAGCAATCAGACATACACGGTTTTCTGTGCATGAACTCGCGTATATACGCGACTGTGTTTCAGGAAATCCGCGTATCCAATTCCATCTTCTAAATTTAACCAGATCTGATCCTCTGTGAGAAAAAGACAGTGTTCAGCTTCTTTCTGAGATATTTGAATGCTTCCCTAGAATACAGATAGATAGAACAGAGTAGTTGTGTCTTCAAGCGTCATCCAATGGTTGTAGCATAAGTACATTAGTAACCAAGCCTTCAGATTCTTTGCAGCATCAATACATTCTTTCCAAGAGAAATTATCATACCAGAACAACATCTTCAAATATGTGTCAAACATCCATGTGGTCCAATGTCACCATGATCTTTAAGATTTAACATGAAGTAACATATGTAGGGAAAAGATCTCAACGATAGTAACAAACTCTGCATGATCTATTCTTATTTCTGAATCAAACGACTTCCAACTCATCCATGTGTGAGCACAAAAGATATTTTTCAGCAAACAGGGCTCAAAATCTCATCATAATAAACCATATACCAAGTCATCATCATTTGAGCATGAGTATGACAATAACCAAAGAACAAGCAGTCATAGTGCCAATAATGCAATCATTAGTATTCAACCTGCTGCTCCCCCTGAACCAGTGCTCCTTCTTAACTTGTGCAACCTAAACACCTTCATCAGCAAGTCATCAGCAACAATCTCTGTATGATCTGTCCTTATCTTTGAATTATAAGACTTTCATCTCAGCAACGAATATTCTTCATCAAAAAGCAAACAGGTCTCATCCATAATCTTCAACATAAGAAACCAAGTATCATATCATCATTATTTAGAACTGAGAAACTAAGCTGATACTGAGTCAATAATACAGTTATTAATAGTCAGACTGATGCTCCCCCTGAACCTCTGCTCCTGATCTTCAGCTGTCATCCCAATTCTCTTATCATAAATGCATACGCGACTGTGTCTGCTGGAACTCGCGTGTATACGCGACTTTTGTTCATCGAACCCGCGTATGGAAAGTGAAGCATAGAAATTTTTCACATTCCTTCATCTCCCCCTGAACTTGTACTTCCTGTACCTGTCTTTTCCACATCAGATGCGCTGTCAGAAATAAACATAACCAGAGTAATCAAATCAACCATGAGAGTCATCATACATTTCTCCCCCTGTGACGATACATTACTAAATCTCATAATGTATCCCACATCATTCCTGCAGTCAATAAGAGAAGTAAGCTTCAGAAGCGGATGACTGCAGTAGGGTCAGAATTCCCTACGTTTCTGATTGGTCCTCCTTCTTTTTCCAAATTTGCTTGAACTTCCTATTTGTGTGCTGGAAGTTATCCAATTTCTCATATCTGTTCAACCTGCATTCCTTTTCTACATGTCCATACTTGTTACAAGAATAACATCTCATGTGTCCAGAGAAATAAGCATAAGAATCATAATGAGTATTTCTAATCTTCCTCCTATTACAATCAGCTGCTTTATGTCCATACTTGTTACATGAAAAACAATATCCCTTGAAGAAACCAGAGTACCTTTCTATGTAGGAACTGGTTGTTTGAGGCTTAAATGATCTGCTCCTGCAATTTGCTGCAACATGCCCATAATTATGACATTTAAAGCATTCAACATTATTGACAGATTTCCTTTGAGATTTCATCATTGTTGGTTGACATTTTGTCTCTTTCAACACTTCAGGTTTTGCATTGACATCCTCTGAATTTTTAGCACTTCCTTGTGAGCTAGATTCTCCTTTAACAGTTTCATGGAAACCAAGACCAAGTTTGATAGCAGGAGACCTTTGATTACTCAGAATATTGTCCAAAATGTTAGTACTATCTTGAAACCTCAAAAGTTTAACCTTTTCTTCTAATTTACTTTTGAGAATGTTTACCTCAACCTCCAAAGCTTGACATTGCTTCGTCAAGCTTTCTTCTTTCCTTCTTCCATCTTCTACTTTATCCTTCAGATTGAGAATCTCTTCTTTCAACCAATTTTCGTTTTCTTCACATGTTTGTTGCAGCTCTTCATTCTTCTTATTTGATTTTTCCAGATCTTCTTTGAGAGAGATGATTTCTGCTTCAAGGC
Organism: Pinus albicaulis; assembly: GCA_034641835.2. NCBI lineage: Eukaryota > Viridiplantae > Streptophyta > Pinopsida > Pinales > Pinaceae > Pinus > Pinus albicaulis. The sequence continues at coordinate 11,193,713 of CM076573.1, forward strand.
CTTCCTTTTCAAATGGTTGTAGCGGTTCCTCATTCTTCTTACTTGATGCTTCAAGATCTGTTTGCAGAGAGATGATTGAAGCTTCAAGTCCTTCATTCTTCTTGCTTGATTTTTCGAGATCTGCATTTAGATCGTTGATTTCTGCTTCTAGTTCTTTAATTCGATTGGATGCATAAGTATGAAACCTTTGATACTTGTCCACCTGTCCATTCAGCATTTCTATTTGTTTTTCCATTTGAGAGATCATCTCTTTGTATATAGTTTCTTGCTTATTAGATGAACTTTGTAGTTCTTCAACTTTAATCTTGAGAGCTTCTTCTAGATCCACAACTTTACTTTCACTATATTCACTATTGTTTGCACAAAGAAGATTATTACAAGGACCCCAATCACTATATGATTCATCTTCTTCAATTTCTGCTATACATGTTTTCTGAGAGATCTCCTTGTTTCGAGTAGCCTTCTTCTTTTGCTGCTTTGCCATGAGCACTTTCAGATCATGGTCAGAATCTTCTTCATCTTCACTGGACACTTCATCATCATCTTCATTTGCATAATAACTCTTCCTCTTTTCAAATTGTTTCCCTTTACCATTTTTTTCTCTATAAGGACATTTAGCAGCATAGTGACCAACTTTTCCACACTCAAAACATTTGAAAGGAAGCTTACCTTTGAATCTTCCAGTACCTAGTTGGAGTTTTCTCACAAAATTTGCTTCTTCTTCTTCGGATATATAGCTGGTTTCTTTGACAACTTCCTTTTCTTTTCCTTTTGCAGATACCTTAAAAGCAGCTTCTTTGATTTGAGAAGGACCTCCTTGTCTCATTTCAAAAGCAATCAGAATACCATGTAATTGAACAATAGTAAGAGTTTGAAGATCTTGCCTTTCTTCAATAGCTAAAACTTTAGAGTCAATTTTCGAAGTCAAGGATATTAAGACCTTTTCCACCAGAGTAGTATCAGTTATGGTTTCACCCAAATTTCTCATTCGATTTACAATATCGTCCAGACGTAAGAAGAAATGGGCAATACTTTCATCACTATGCATCTTCAAATTTTCATATTCAATTCTAAGAGTTTGGAGTTTTGCATTTTTTACCTTTGTATCTCCTTCATAGCTCAAAATGATTTTGTCCCATATTTCTTTTGCTGAATGTAGTTGCATCACTTTAGAAAATTCTGATTCAGACATGCTTCCTAATAAGACATTCACTGCTTTGGCATTGATTTCATACTTCTTTCTTTCAGCAGCATCAGTAGGAATACTTGCCGGGTATTGATAACCTTCTTCCACGATTTCCCATACATCTGCACCAAGACTTTGCAGATATGCTTTTGTTCGTACCTTCCAGAATATCAGATTGCTTCCATTGAATAGAGGTGGCTTTAGAGACATTACTCCTTCAAGACTTCCCATTGTGACGGATCTCCTTCAAGCGATCAAGCTTCTGCAGAAGAACCTGCTCTGATACCAATTGTTGGGAAAAATACTGAGAGGGGGGGGTGAATCAGTATTTAGGGCAAACTGAAAATTTTTACTTTTTCATGCTCTAAAACCCATACGCTACTTTGTTGAAGCCAACTAGCGTATACACGCGGATATCCTTCATAAAACTCGCGTATACACAGAGATCTAATTATGCCATTAGTTCTTCACTTATATCATTCCATCATTCATTCATTAGATGTTCTATAAACAGTAAACATGTGCAGTAAGAAGAGAATAAACCATCACACAAATCATCACACATGAACACCAGGATTTTTAGGTGGAAACCCAAGTCGGGAGAAAACCACCGCTGCAGTTGCTCAGCCTTCAATATTTTATTATAGAGAAAACATCTTACAACATATGTGCTGGCGCAGACTTGACCAGCACGCAGGCACCCACCTACGCTCGTTTACCAGCCTCTCCTGGAAGGGAGCTCCAACCCCCCGACTCGTTTACCAGCCTCTCCTGGAAGGGAGCTACGACCCCCTGATCTCGTTTACCAGCCTCTCCTGGAAGGGAGCTACAACCCCCTGACTGAAGGCTACAACCCTCAGCACCTTTATGGACCACGTTTCATCAATTTTCACACTGGATCCAAAGCTTCCTTTAGGACACAACTTGCAAGCCTCGTTTCATCATATTTCCAGACTGGACTCACTCCACATATTTAAGCTCAATCATACAACCAAACTGATACAGACAACTCAGAACTGTAGAATACAGATAGCAGTAACACAGCAGAACAGATCAGACATTTCATACCCCATGCTTCAGCAAAACCCTAGTTTTCATACGCGCTTTCCTTTCACTGATGTCGCGTATATACGCGCTTCCGTTCACATAAACCAGCGTATACTTCTGTACATATTATAGAGCTAATTTCAACTACGCATACGCGCTTTCTCTTCAACGAACCCGCGTATATACGCGCTTCTTCTGTGGAAAACAAGCGTATGGTTCTTCAGACATTTAGGTCATTGCAATTCTTCAGAACAGATACATCACACAGATTTATACCCTTTACTTCAGACAGAAATTCGCCTCATCTCAGATCTAATCATTCCATAAACAGATCTAGCAAATACAAGTACATTTCAGATCTAGATCCCCTTCTTCATCATTGGTGCATCATGCATTCAGATCTATCATTCAACTGTAACCCTTTCCATTCAGATATACTTCAGAGAGAAGTATTCATTCAAGCTCAGACATCTTGCACCCACACTCATCATTTGCACAATGATTTTCTTCTCTTTATATAGGTTTACCCTTTTTCAATACCATGAGCCAAAACCACATTACTTCCGATGGTATTCCTGGACGGGGTCATTTAGAAGAATCATTACCCAATACAATGGGTCAATACCATGGTGGTTACCCCTGGTTTTGCACTTTATGAGCGCTTTTTCCCATACGCGACTTGGAACGTTCCTTCCCGCGTGCATACGCGACTTCTCCTAGACAAATCCGCATATGCCTTGAGACATACTCTTTTCATCATAGATCTAGCACATACTGAATTTCTTTCTTCATTGCCTTCTATTCTCACTGTAGATACATCAGTTTTACATCATTTCCAAGTCCATCAAGACAAGAATAACTTCATTAGGTGGGTTGCCATCAAGGACAACACATGCCAACAATCTCATGTCTTCATCTTCATTAAGTGGGTTGCCATCAAGGACAACATTCTGTATCATATTGCCAACATAAAAAACATCATCACATGAAAAGATCCATATAAGAAAATAGATGTATATATATATATATATATATATATATATATATATAGATATATATATATCGAATGTTTGCATCAGTGTGAATCATAAGTTCAAAAAATATGTGTGTTTCGGTTACATCCTGAGACAACATATGCGGAAATAAAACCTAGGTGTCTACTCGGCATGACGCTCATGATAGCATGTCACTGCCCGTACAAGTTGCCTCAGCAAGCGGTGAACCTGGTTTGACACCCATGCAGTGAGTCTCTGGTATGCACAAGGAACATCATCGAATCGTGCATAATATGGGATCCCATGGGAGATTCCCTCCAAATTGCGTAAGATTTCCTCCTCCTCGCCTCCCTCACCATGAGGGGAAATATCAAAGTCGCGAGGAATCTGCCTCGCTATCAGGGACATACATGCAGGTCTCTATGGGCCAACATCTGCAATTACATGGATTTAATGTCAGAACATGCATAACAAAAAAATCATAATACTCATGAAAACAAAAAATGAGTCTTACCAAGTACTTCATCCCAATCCTCTCTGTTATGTAGGTAAATCCTCTATGCAGACAGAGACGATCCCTCTAGCCCTAGGGTGGGTCTAGTAACAAGGAATCATGCTAGAGTGTAGTTTCCTAGACATTTGAATGAAAGAGGATGCGAATAATATGGCCTACCTGTGGTCCAAAAGTGTCGTCGACACTCGTAGTGATGATGAGAACTTCCCACTTTTGATCAAAGGCAAGTCACAACCCTTCCGCATATCATGTTTGGACACTTGCACAGAGATCAGAAAACAACAACCACATACCACATACTAATTTCATCCAAAAACTACTAATCAGTTAGAGAAGACTAGCATATTGCATTCGATAAAGACAAAACACAAGATGGGAACCAGACAATAGTCACTTATATTAATAGGTAGAAAGAAGAGATACAACCATGCTCTGACGTTGCAGTCTCTTCCAGTGGGGCTCGAGTGAAGCACATCTCAAAGCTCGTCGAGGAATTCGGACGGGATAAGGGACCTCTCGATGGATTTCTCCTTGTTCTACCTTCTCAATAACTCAATTATTCAACTATGATGTGCTCAACTCTTCAGCTGTATAATTCTCTTTGTTCAGCTAGTTTTCATAAAGGGAGAAAGCTTGTTTATATAGAGGGAAAAGAGGAGGTTGGGATCCCTACAAAGGTGGAAGGGAGGCATATCCCTTAGGAGTGTTCCAAGGGAGGTGGAAACTACTAACTAAAGGAGGAGGCCCGTGGTTGTTTTAGTTCAACCACTCCCAATGACTCATCCCGGAGGGAGTTGGAATGGAACCTCCACCTCTATTTTTTTTAAAAATTTCATAAATATCTTGGCGTGAGCATTACACTAGGACAGAGCGCCAGGTGGCGTGGGCCCTAGTGTTAATCTTCCACTTCGGCGCGAGGGAAGAACTGGCTACTCGCGCTAAGGCAAAAATAGGGATTTTTACTGCTCTGCTCAGGGAAATGTCAACATGAAGAATGTTGCCTTCATCAAAAGGGATGCAATGATGTTATTTTCTAGGCATGAAAATATTCAGAAGTCACATAAATTACCCTCCAATGTGTGGGATGGGGATTTCAGGGACAGTGACAAAATGTTGTGTAACAGATGCCCCTTAAGGCATGAATTCTGAGGGAGAGGGAGGGGTGAAATGCTTTATGAGAACGTGTTCGAACCAAACACCGCTGTCAAAAAACCTGCAATTAAAAATACAATTGATATCTCTAATACATGATTATATGGCATGGGCATAGCCATCCATAAAAGAGTATATAAAAAACTGAGATCTAGGTATGGATGCAGCCATCCAGTAGCAAAGATCAACAAATAGACTCAGGTATGGTTGCAGCCATCCAATCAAAGAGTCATGAAATAAGTAAAGATAATCCACAAAGAACCCGCAGCATGGATTTTATCAGAAAAAACCCAGGGTCTTGCGCTACATCTCGATCCGAACAAGTACAAATTCAAGCATGTGAATATGTGAGCTGAAGTAAAACATGCAAGAAAATCGTCTGATTACCAGCCAATGATGAAAGTTGTTAACAGACGCGAGAGAAACCATCAATAATGAAAATGGCTCTCAAGGTATGAAAGGTACAATCCACGGAATGTGAACTGTGATCTGGCATCGAACACCTGCAGAGTCAGTCGATCAAAGGCCAATGATGTGGACCTTACATCGAATGTGAAGAACCTGCCATTGAGGCATGCAGGCTCTAAGGTACCAAAAAGGAGTCTCTAGATTAGATTCCTGGATAATGAGCTGAAGTCGACAGGAAGTGACCTGATCGAAGGTGGGCCATAATGTTTCCCACATCATCGACATGAGACAGAGGAATATGATGTTTGTGAATCAGGACCAACAGAGAATCAGAGGGAGGTTGAAAACTTTAGAGGCAAACTTCTCTTGAACTATCAGCATCACGACACTGGATTTGGCAGTATTTGACATCAAAGGATCTAATGTCATGATGATGTGGAAAATAAAAAATGAGAGGTCAAAATAGATTACCCAAACCCATGGAGGCAAAAATGACGAAATGAGATATCCCCAACCCGACACAAATGCAAACAAGTGCCATGTTCAAAGGTGACATACTGCCAACACGACTACAATCTGGTTCCATTTTCCCCACCATTTCTGGCGATTACCCCAATTATTTTTGAAAACAAGCTTGAAGGGGATAGCATATGCTTGTACTATAAGTTTTTCCTTCAGAAAAATCCATCCTAGTACATTTTACGAGCCCTAGGAAGGAGGAAATCAAATAACGTCATGGTGACGAAGCCCAATGTCATCAAAGTTTAACGAGTCTGTCAAAGGAAGAACTCGACATCTTTTCACATTTAGAGAGTTTAAAAAGAAGGCAAAAAAGAAAACTCCAGTAGTCCATTTTCGTAGATAGTCTCACGGATCCAAAAAGGTAGAAAACTGTGTTTGAGAGAACCTCTTAGTCGCAATAGGCTAAGGTATTCCTTTTTCGTAAATAATCTATCCCAGCCCGGAAAAGGGTTAAACGTATACTGGGTAGATATCGTTTCGCAGCCATTTAACGAGTTCAAAATGACAAGTGTCTCGGAAATCTTTTCGGTTTTAGAGAGTCAGAAAAGAGTTGAAAGATGACTCTAGTAGCGACTTTTTCGTGTTTTTACCGAGTCCGAAAAAGTATAAAATTTAACTCGTTACTTCATCATTGTCGCATGAAAACCTGTTGTTGCACAAGATACATGTGTAAAACGTATTTTTCGAAAATAATACAATAAAATAATCGAAAAACATGCCTTAAAACCTAATTAGGGTTTTGAAAAAGTTATAAAATGCCAAAAATGGTAAAAAATAATTGCTTTTCACTTTTACCTCTTGTGGAGTAATTTTCACCCATTTTACTTTGCAATCTTGCGGCGACAATAGCGGCCAATCCAGTACACCAATCGCAAATCTGTCAACTCCAGGTAAGAGCTGACATCCCTCTTGTCATTTTAAGCTATTTCTTGCTTCTTGCATTTGTCAATTTTGAATTTGGGAGGATAAATTGCAAAATTTAGCGCTGCACAGTTGGCGCAGGTTTTGGGCATGGAGTCGCGCCAACCGCCCATTTTTTGATACTAGGGTGCGCCCATTGGCGCGACTACTTTAGAAATAGTCCCACCAATGGCGCAAACCAATTTCAAACAAAAATACATATCAAATGTCCCAATTTTTCACAATTTCAAGGATAAATATTGACTAATACCACTTGTATGTGTGTGTTAGCAGGTAGATAAGAGAAAAATGGTTATAGAATGGAAAGAAAGGGAGCATATTGAAGAAGATGAGTTGGCCATGGAAAATGAGGGAGTTATGGCAGCCCTCAGAAACTGTGGTTTGCTAAAATTCTTTCTAACACCGTGCCTCCGAGCCCAACCAGAATTTCTACAATATCTAGTCAGTATATGGGTTGGAAACCAAGAGAAGTTCATCCTATGGGATCAAGAGCTTGAGATTGATGTTTCCGATGTATATTTCATCACAGGATTATCGCGGAGGGGTGCAACACCACTCCTAACCAACACCCAGCCTTGCATGGAAAACATGACCATGGTAATCGACAGGGTATGTCGAGGAGCGCGGAAAGGTTCAGGTAGTGGGAAAGTTGATATTTAAAATATCTCTAATTTGACACTACGTGTGGTATTGCATACCATCACATGGCTGTTGGATCACAAGCACCGCATGAAGCAATGAAGACATAGTTGCTTCTTGCTATGTGTTGGGGTCCTAGTGATTTGGCAGACTGGCATACCAAATGACAAGGCAACATCATAACCACTTTGGAATCCTAGGATCTAGCCCTCTTGGATTCAGAGAGGGATCTCTCTATGTAATTGTTGGTTTTAAAGATATTCTTTACAGCTTAGTTATGATGTTAGGCTAGTTATGAAGCACAAAGGGTTTGTTTGTTTGGTTGGGAATCATTAACTGAGAAGGTCATGTAAAATGAAGAGGGAAGTAAGTGGAAGGATATTTTAGCATGGGAATATAGGTCAAAAGAGCGTTAAACCATTAGGCTATGGAGTCATAAAAGGGTTTACTCACACATCAACTATCCAAGAGTTTTTCAAAGGGCAAGTCATCTATATCAGAATATCTTTTAAGTTGAGTTTGTGATATGGAACATTAAGGAGTGAAATGAAAGAAGCAACATGTAAGAAAACAAAGACAGCCTAAGATCAAGCAAGGACTTTTAACCTAACCTGCTTTTGGCATACACTTGTGAGAAACACATATGAGAGAACATAAAAAGCAACCTAAGATCAAGCAAGGACTTTAAACCTTTCCTACTTTTGGCTTACTCTTAAGGGAAATCTTCAAAGCAACTCTTTAAGACCAAACAAGGGACAGGGCTAACCATAGACTTCCTTGCTTAATACTCTACTTAGCATGCAATGAAAATATAATTTAAGAACAGTATCTCAAGTTCTACTCAGCAAGACACGGGCTCACCAACCGTCTTGACTGGTTATACTCTATTGATATCACTCTTAAATACACATTTAGAGGAAAACATACAGATAAAGCTTACCAGTTAGAATTATGGTACTTTAGAAGTAAATCCTAATCTATATTTTACTGCTCTTTATCAGAGAATATGAACAGAGTGGAAAACATAAGGAAAGCAACAAAGACAATGAGGAAACACATCACCAATGATTTAGATTAGGATCCAGTGAATCTGCTGGTGTATTGATGTCCAAAACCAGTTACATAATTTGAGCCCAACAACCTTTACAGTCCAATTCTTCTCTTCCCAGCCTACTATATTACAACTACTTAGTAACTCTAACTCAACAACAGTTCAGCAATTAAAAATTTTCCAACCATTACAATGAATTTTCTGTGAATACTTATAGGTGAAAGAGGAAGAGTGCTGCAGAAATGGTAATAAATATGAATTAAGACAAAATGGGAGAAGTGTTTGAATGCGCATTCTGCTCAATAAACATAGCGTTGACTATTTGTACCATTTTGGTAGTTTCTCCTATTTTAATGCATATATGGTAGGCAAGGTAATAACTTCGAAGTGTTTCTTTGAAGATAATTGTGGCTGAAGTACCCTGTTTGACTTCTCGGATAAGAAAACTGTCAATTTTCTAGGTTTTGTAGCCCCATGTTTGCTTAATAACTATTCTGACAGTTTCACAAAGGTTTTGTCAGTAGGATGGTTGTCAAAGGGCCTATGAAAGTAAAGCAGGTTGCAGGTGTCCTTTTCTTAATCTCTGGAGACTTAAACTGGCCTGATGATCGAACATTCGAAGGCTTTTTGCTGATATGTCTGTATTAGACCCTTTAAACATTGACTTTCCTTCAATTTGTGTTTTACGAATTTACTAGACCTTATACGAACCATCTTCTATCTTTTGCTGACTGTATTAGCCTTTAATCCTTCGATTCCTTCTCTGATCTTCATTAATATTCCCTGTGTAGTTGCAGGAGACTTGTGGATAAATCCGCCATTAAACCTGCACACGAAGAAAAACTGTTAAGAAATCCTGCGTTTCTTGGGTTTAACTGCAACAGAGGGCTCTAGCAGGGGTTATGGAGCAGTCAGGAAACAGGTGAATGCAGCAGGGATGGGTTTAACCATGGTGGTGACGAACCAAGGTTCAAAATTAATTATGGCGTGAAGATTTGGGAAAGTGGTATTTGAAAATCGGCAGTGGTTTTCGCGTGAGGTGAAGGCGGTAAGTGGTTTGGAGTGGGGGGGACGCGATATGGTCCAATGGCTGACATGTATGCTCCTAAAAACTGCCCATTTCGTGTTTAAAGTGCACAGAGGGGGGGAGGATAAAATCGAACGCGAAATGGAATCTAGGCCGTTAGATCTGGGGAGAAGAAACAGATCAACGGAGGAGATTTCATGGAAACGCAATGGGAAGGCCCCGCGTGGTCGAGTGGGACCAGCAGGAAAAATATGGAAATGAAATAAATACACATAGCGGGGGCTTTTATAAGTTATTTTATGTGTTGGCAGTGTCCATGGGTGAACGGAGGAGAAACGATGCGAGCCGTCAAATCTGAAGGATGGACGGCGGAGATCTACTCGGCAGGTCGGCGATCGGAGGAGCAGAGGGTCCGGGACCAAAGCTTTTGGAACTTGCAATGGCCAATGTCGATGGGAAAGGTCAGAGCGATGGGTGGAGGACCGTCAGATCAGGATAATGATCGGACGGTGGAGATTCACTCAGCAGATCACTCATCGGCGGGGAAAAAGGGTTTGGGGACAGGGAACTTGAATCGTCGTTGGGCGATGAGCGAAGCAGTGGGAAGCGCCAATGCGATGGAGCATGAGCCATAAGATTGGAATCAAGATTGATGGCTACGATTAAAGCGGGCATCGGCCATCGGCGAAAAAAAAAGCAAGAGGAAAGAGGAAACAGGATCTGCGATGCGTAGATGCGATGGAGGAAAGCGATGGTCGTCGGATCTCGGGGAAAAGGACAGCTGAGATGAAGTCGGGACTTCGCATCGGCGGAGAAAAGAAGGAAAGGGATGCGGGACTGGTGTTGCGATTTGTGATTTCTGATTTTTTGAGGACCGGCGGATCTACGACTTGATCGACAGTGGGGATTTGTGCGGAGATGCAACCATCGCGCGGAAAAAATGAATTTACAAAGGAAAAGGGGGTGGAGTGACTTCTGATAGCAAGAAGGGGGCTTAATCTTATAGCCGACGGTCGCTGGTCCCGGTCACGTAGCGAAAGGAGCTGAGAACTAAGTCCGTGTGGGCTTAAATTTGTTTTATGAAAACACTCAGATTTCAAGGCCGAAAAGGGGTTTTTGAGGTTTTTACAGGTTCCGATAGAGTAAACGGAGGGGTTTTTAAACCAATAAAAAGGGATTTTTATGGTGTGAAAGGGGATTTTTAAGGGATTGGAGGGATAATGAAGGGAAAGGGGGGTTTTTAGGAGGGAATAATGGAGAAGAGGCTTTTGAATTACAGAGATTAAATAGCTAGGTTTTTGAAGGATAAGGAACACAGTAGAGGCTTCAAGAAGTCACAGATTTTGCCTAAAATTTGTTTCTTGAAGACTGGAAGACCCTTTTTAGCCATCTTTTCATATTTCAAAATTATGGATGGCTAATAGCGGCTCCAACTTGGGGATGGCAGCTCCTTGGAGGTGTCAAGAACCTCAAAATTTTATCTCTGAAATGCAGACCTGTGCTTTATCCTTGACAACCTTTCTTCTTTGACCATACTGTTTTGAAAGATGATTAGAAATATATCAAACAGAATGATCCACTCCCCAAACAACTACCTACCCAACCTACTTTCCTAACATCTTTTCTTCATCAGGTGCACTTGGACTTGCAAACCTTAGACCTCAACAATTTATTCTTTGGAAAGCATGAAAAACTAATCTAAATCTACCCTTATTCCTCCATGAGTTTAGTTTAAACATTTGAACTCATAGTTTCTGTTGGGGCCCTTGTTTTGAAAAACCTTGTTTTGAATGTTTTGAATTTGGAATAACGGCCAGATTTTGGGGTTGCGGAACGAGGACACACGAAAGCCGCAACCAAGTCGCAACCACATCAAACGGCGGAGCTACCAAGGTTGCGACAGAACAGGCACATAGCGAAGGAAACTAGATGCATAAGTACAAATAAGGAGAAGATATAGCAGAAAGAACGCAAGCGGAACACACAGATAATCAGAGAAAAGCTAGAAGCAGCTACAGAAGGACAGAAGAAGAACTAACAGTCGCGACAGCGGGTAAATAAATAGCAGTCACCCGGATGAACGAGGAGACGATTCCACAGCAGAAGAGAGAAGAGAGCGACTAAAGGAGAGAAAACGCATGCTGCAGTAGGAATCCATAGCAGGGATGAGGTCTCTGTAGTTCCTAGGGTCTATTGATGTACAATCTCTGTTCCGCAAGGCATATGTATCAGATCTGTAAGCCCATTGCAAAGCTATATAACTAGAAGTTGGCCAATAACTTAATACAATTGCAGGTTGATGTCTATTTGTGTGATTCACACGCATGTGTGCTGGTTGAGATGCTTTAAAAATTTCATTTTCTTAATATCTATATGTTCTCTGAATGATGTTGCGTGCGTGATTTTATCTATGCAATCTAATCACTGATGAGAATGAGTTGCGGATCTGTTCCTTTCCCCTGGTCTATTCCCCTTCTGCATGTGGTCGCGGCACGCCTCGGGTGAGACTCTCTACTCTCCAGAGTAGGGTGATAATGCCGGCGTGATCCTAGACTACAGCGGATTCCTTTGTTGGCCACAATCCCTAAACCTGGGTCTTGCCCGTGAAACCTGATCACTCGCCAACAAATGGTTCCGTTGCCGGGACCCGCATGATATGAAGGGATCTAGACCATGCTATCACGGATCTTTGAAGGGGAGATACGGCGATGGTGGGATAATCATTTAGACCATTTCATTGCTCAGCAAGCGGAGTTGGTTAAGAAAGGGGAGGCAGCGATCAAGGAACTCGTCCTCTTCTCAGATTTAGCTGGTGACACGTACGAAATTGTCTAGGGAAAGTTCCCTACCGACCTTTACAATTGGTTGCGGAGGTTACAGACGAAGGTGCCGAGAGATGGCTCGCGGAAGATAAACCGCAGGTGGGTGCACGGAGATCTGGTGGCTCTGCATCGGTTAAACACTGAGTTGACCCGGCGGTGGATTTTTGGGTGGAGACCACGGTGGAAGGATACGTTGTGGAGTTTGCTGCTGATTGCTATCAGTCCTTCTCGAAGGCCGAGCCTACCTTCCGCCTACCTTCCGCTCCGGGCTCAGAGGGAAGCTACTTAAGGAGATTCCGCTTTGGATTAAAGCTCTGATGGTGAATGAAGGGTTGATAGAATTCCGCAGGACAAGTATGGAAGCGTAAACCACCGGTGCTAGGGGAAGGGTTGAAGGGATCGATGCTATGTAGAGTGTGATGCGGGGAGTGGGGAATGGATGTTGAGGCCGCAAGGATGCTGAGGGAGCAACGTGCACATCGGCGGGCGCAGATTGCCGATAGGTGGCGAAGAAGGGTGATGCGAGATTTGAAGAGACAAGAGATCGAGAGGAAGAATCAGAAGGAGGCGCCTCAGAGGGTAGGAAGTATGGATGCGGATACTCAGGGATGAGAAGGGACCGCTGTGGGAGTACAATGGGTGCATGGGAGCCCAGCCAAGCGAGCACGCGAGACGGTGACTGACGAAGATGATGGAGATGCGTAGCCCGAGGAAATTTTCGATGGTGAATGGTACGTTGTGATGCAGCAGTTGTTTCAAGAACGGATGGCATTCAGTTCTCCAGCCTGCCATACTCCTCCCAATCTGCATGGCCAGGATCCCTACCTTCCCCTGGTACTTTATAAACCTTTGAGTAATATTTTTGTTAAATTACAAGCATTGAGTCAATTGCAGAGTAGTTCAGTGTCGACGGCAACACCCGTTAGTAGCAGTAACACTAGTAGTATTGCGTTCCTGAGTGGAACAGTCACGCAACCAGGACCTGGAGGATTTATCCTGGTCAACCCACCGCAAGTAAACATGGCTGGGTCTTTTACCCGATATCCCGAGTTCTCGGGCCGGGGTAATGATGATGTAGAGCAACACTGGTATCTGTGCGAAGCCATTTGGAGGGCTTGGCAGACGCCAGACGCAGGGAAACTAATAGAGTTCCAAACCACGCTCAGAGAGAGGGCTTTGCGATGGTTCATCAAGTGGTCTGAGGCCCACCCGAATCCCATCATCGTGGACGTGAAGCGAGATTTTGTCTGGGAATTTAAGCTTCCCCAGACGGACCAACAGGGTCTGTCCGAGCTCTGTGAAATTAAATAGAAGGAAGGAGAAACCGCATGGGAGCTAATGCGGCGATTCAAGGACGCGATCGGGAAACTCAGTTACCCGATCGACCCGAACCATCAAAGGGACTGGTTCATCAAGGCTCTGCTTCCCTTGACGCGAACCCCCCTCACCCAACAGAACATCGACAATCTGCAGGATGCCTTGGAATAGGCCATGAAGATCGAGGCCATGGCAGGCTACCCTCAGGAATATCGGGGAGGGCCAGCCCCGCAGGATCCCTCCTTGGTGGGGTTGCAGCATCAGATAGCTAGCCTGACCGAAAAGCTCAAGGAGATACAGCCAGTCAGACCAGCCAGGCCCAACGTTTGGTGCACTCACTGCCTAGTCAAAGGCCATGTCGCAACTGAGTGTCCTCGGTTGCGTGGCGCAGGGGTGGGACCCTCGGTCACGGCAATTCAAGGGGGGCCATCTACGGGGGGTGGCGCGGCGCTGAACCCGTAGGGAGTATACCAGATGCAACAACCGTATGCGGGGTTCCCCTCCCAACTCAACCCAGCCGCCACGGAGTATTGTGATATTTTCCGGACGGTGGGACATCTGCCTCGGATGTGCCCGATCCTACAGAAGTATTCCAACGTGCTAAACAATGTATATTGTGAGTTTTGCGCTTCCACGACTCACAACACGGAGCAATGCTGGGCTTTTGATGCACTCGCGGACCGGCTAGATCGACCCTCCTATAGGGTGAATGAGGCTCCTAGAGGAAGAGGGGGCGAGGTGCGCGGAGGCCGCGCTGGGGGCCGCGGGCCGGTGAAATGCTATAACTGTGACTAGGAGGGCCATGTGGCTCGCGAATGTCCCCTCCCTCACCGTCTGTGGTGTTCCCAGTGCCGATTAAACGCCCATGCGATAGAAGACTGTCCCGAGCTCATCAAAAAGTGGGAAGAACGTGCGCGGCAGAGGGGCACGAACTTGGTAAACGCCGAGCCGCGGATGGCCGCAACTCCAGCCATGCAGAACGTCGCTATTATGATGAGGGGCGGTAAGAAAACGGGGGAGGACGCTCGCGGAAAGGAGCCAGCACCAGTTTTCAGGCCAGCCTCCCCACACCGGGTAATCAGACCAAAGGCACAGAAGAAGTACTTTCAGGAGGCGGTTGAGGCCTTTGCTCAGCTGCACGAAGCGGAAGGCCTGGAGGCACCCCTGCCGACAGATCCTGGGCCACAGTATGCCTCAGGAACCCTGATGGAAGAATGGCTCCAGCTATTCCTCAAGATTGTTGATAGTGCTGCTCTACGGTAGCAGCTCAAGTGTACTTTGGAAGGGGCACTGCAGGGGAGGACAGGACTGGGGGAACCGGTGGACCCAACCCCCCAATCGGTGCAGTGCATCAAGCAAAATAAGCGACGAACGGGTAAAGAGTTCCGGCTCAATACGCAGGTTGGGGGATTCCAAATCAGCGACACCATGCTTGATTTAGGGTCTGACGTCAACATCCTGCCGCGCAAGACGTGGGAGGCTCTCAGAAAGCCACGGTTGGCCTACTCGCCCATCCAACTCAGGATGGCGAACCAGTACTGCATTCTGCCGATTGGCCGACTCGAAGGTGTCGAGGTCGATATTGCAGGGGTAAAGACCTACACCAATTTTGAGGTCATTGATATTATGGGAGACAAGGATCCTTACCCCGCCCTGTTAGGCATTGATTGGGCCTTTGAGAATTATGATATCATCGACCTCAAAAAGGAGCTGATGATCTTTGAATATGGGGAGGTCCGGGTCACTCAGCCTCTCGACCCATATCAAGGCCCGAGGTACACCGAAACGGTGGATAACCGGGAGGATGCTCAGATGATGAACCACCTATACAAGATGACAGCAGGGAAGCGAGAAGACAATATTAACCTGACCGCGACTGGCCCTGTCAGTTGGCAGAGTGTCCAGAGCTCAGAGCTGGGATCCGAACTCGCATGGGAAGACTGGCAGCAGGGGGGTACGAGACCAGCACGCGGAGATGTGCCTATGTTGGCCGCGTCAGTTGGATTGGTGCTGAGTTCAGAGGATACCACACCCTGTCAAACATGCAAGCTGTCAATACCTTTATTACCAAGGTTGAGGACATCGTGCCGGAAGGGAGCAGACTACCCCTTTTGGACGTCGCACTACAGTCTACAGTAGCCCGGTGGTGGAAAAATCACCGCAATACCTTGTCGCAGTGGAGTAGTGTGGCGAACGCGTTGCGGGTGCAGTTCAAAGAAGATGAAGGCCCTCGAAGCAGACAGCGGTACTCTGGGACTTCCAATCCACAGGACCACTTGCGGACTTGTGAGGAGCAATGGTGAAGTATAGGATACCCGGAAGAGCTGTGGGTTCATCGGTTTGTCCACTCTTCAGACACCATCCCCCACGCATGGTATTTGGAGGAAGAACCGAAACGAGGGACCAGTTCTTGGATGGAAGTCACGCGCAAATTTGTGCGGTGTTTCTCTTTCGCGGGAGACACAGAGTTGGAATCTCAGGCTTTGCACGCTATCAGGGCGGTACTGTTTTTCCGCGATCCGCGGACCGACTGCTGCACGCTGCCCGCCCGTCCCGAGGCCGTGCGAGAGTTGGTTTGCCAAAGGATTGACGGCGATCTAGAGGACGATGGTCTGGAAGACCTGAGGCACCTGGATTTCAAAGAGAAGGAAGGCGAGCGGAACGTTAATGAAGATCCGGCCACCGAAGGGGTCCATTTACGACCACTGAAGACAAAGAAGCTAAACATCAGTACGGAGGAGAAGCCTAAGTTGGCTACAGTGGGCGATTACTGGGATGAGGAGACGACCAAAGAGATTTTCAGCCTCCTCCAGGAATATGAGGATTTGTTCCCCTCGTCGGTAGCAGATCTGAAGGGCATCAAAGGCGATCTTGGCGAAATGTGCATCGTACTGAAACCGGGTGCCAGGCCTGTGAAGCACCGGCCCTACCGGTTGAACCCGCAAGTTAAAGAGAAGGTTAAGATGGAAATCGACAAGATGCTGGCCGCGGGTCTAATCTTTTTTGTGGAGGAAGCAGAGTGGGTGAACCCCATCGTCATCCAGAATAAGAAGGACAATGCAGAGATACGGGTTTGTGTCGATTATCGCAGTCTGAACAATTCCTGCATTCATGATCCGTTCCCCACCCCTTTCAGCGACGAAGTGTTGGACCATGTTGCGGGGAACGAAGCCTACTCCTTCACTCATGGCTTTTCGGGCTACCATCAGGTGCGTATTGCGGAAGAAGATAAGTCAAAGACAACCTTCACCACCGAATGGGGGTCGTTCGCATACCACGTCATGCCGTTTGGCTTGAAGAACGCTCCGGCCGTCTTTTCTCGGATCGTCATCACCGCCTTCCGGGAGTACCTTCACAAGTTCCTGGAAGTCTACATGGATGACTAGACTGTCTATAGTTTATTGAAGAAACACGCTACCCTGTCGCGGGTCATGTTTGATCGGTGCCGCCAGCTGCAGATTTCCTTGAACTTAAGGAAATGCATTTTTGCTGTTTCGTTCGGCACATTGTTGGGACATGTGGTATGCAAGCAAGGGGTCTGCGTTTACCCCGCCAAGGTTGCGGTGATCGTACACATGGAAGCCCCCGAAACGGTGAAACAGTTGCAGGCATTGCTCGGGCACACGGGATACTACAAGAGGTTTATCCGCAACTATGCCAAGATCACTGCTCCGTTAGAACAACTTCTGCGGAAATCCACAATCTTTCAGTGGACGGAGGAGTGTCAGGTAGCCCTGGACACCCTGAAGGAAACGCTGGCGTCGGCACCTATTCTAGTTCATCCCGATTGGGATAAGCAGTTCCATGTGCATATCGACGCTTCCAGTATTGCACTTGGGGCTGTCTTGGCACAACCTGGCGAAACAACAGTTGACCACCCGGTATACTTCGCCAGCCGCAAATTGTCCAATGCGGAGAATAATTACACCACGACCAAAAGGGAGGCGCTGGTGATGGTGTACTCTCTTCAGAAGTTCCGCCACTATCTTCTAGGGGGCAAGTTCAAGTTCTTTACGGACCACTCTGCCCTGAAGTACCTAGTCAATAAGCCTGTTCTGGAAGGACGGATTTGCCGTTGGCTTTTTCTCTTTCAAGAATTCACGTTCGAGGTAATCGTCAAGCCCGGAAGGTTGAATGTCGGGCCCGATCACCTATCCAGGTTGGAGACGGGGGAGAATGACGGCTCCCTTGATGATCAGCTGCCAGACGCTGACCTCTGCCGAGTCGAAGCTGTACCAAATTACTTGGCCGACATTGCCACCTATCTAACCACGGGGCAATGCCCTCAAGATTACACCCCGCTGCAGAAACGGCATTTGGTCGTCCGTGCCGCCGACTACCAATTGATCGCAGGGAAACTATACAAACTGGGCCTCGATGAGGTTCTGCGCAGATGCGTCCTTGACCACGAACGGGAAGCGGTAATGTGGGAATGTCACAGCGGTGTTGCGGGAGGGCATGTGGGTGCGAAACCCACCGCAAGAAAGGTGCTCCAAGCTAGCCTGTGGTGGCCGACAGTACACACCGATTGTAAGGCCTACGTGAAGCAGTGCGACGTCTGCCAGCGGATGAGTAGGCCCTCTCACTAGGATGAGCTTCTGTTACACCCAGTGCATGTGTTGCAGCCGTTCGAGAAGTGGGTTATCGATTTTGTGGGGCCCATAGCTCCGGTCGCCAGACACTCCAAGGCTCGGTACATCATTACCGCCACGGATTACCTCACCAGGTGGGCTGAGGCAGCCGCGGTATGCGACTGCACAGCGGATACCGTCGCCCAGTTCATTTTTTAGCACATCATTTGCCAGTTTGGCTGCCCACGAAGTTTAACTAGTGATCAGGGTACGCACTTCATTTATGACACAGTCAAGACACTGCTGGACACCTTCATGGTTCAGCATCACAAGAGTAGCCCGTATCATCCGCAGGCTAATGGTACGGTGGAAGCCTTCAATAAGATTCTTGAGAAAGGCTTGACTAAGATTTGCAATGCCAAGCGTGATGATTGGGACGAGCGCCTATCAGCGGCCTTGTGGGCCTATCGGACTACGGTGAAGCACTTGACCAATCAAATGCCGTTCCAGCTCGTGTACGGCTGGGAGGCTGTGATCCCCGCCGAGTTTATAGTACCAAGCCTGTTGATCGCCACGTCTATGAAGTTTTCGAAAGAGGCCTCCCTCCAGGAGCGCCTCCATGAATTACAGGAACTGGATGAGACCCGCTTCCTGGCCGAATTCCACCAGAAGATTCAGAAGGATCGGCAGAAAGCGTGGCACGACCGCCACATTAAGAACAAAACCTTCCAAGTTGGCGGCAAAGTTCTTTTATATGACAGTAGGTTCCAGAAGTTCCTGGGGAAGCTACAGATGCACTGGTTGGGACACTACTTCATTATCGAGATTCGCGACTCCGGAGCCGTTCGGTTGGCACAGCTGGACGGCACGGTCCTGCCTGGGTGGGTGAATGGCGCACGCCTGAAACCCTACCAGGAGTAAGTACCTTTCATTTCTCATCAATAACTCTCGCACCCGAGAGGACCCGTAGTGTAACGTAGTTGAATAACTCTCCCGCAACCGGGATGAGCGTAGGAGGTATTCTCTGTTCATAGGTAGTGTGTCAATAACCGCTCAGTTGCGAGGCCCGCACCGCAACCGACTGTGGTCGGGGCGGCGCCAGTCCAGCGTGTCATCCTTGTAGGATCCGTACCAATCTTCATGTCAGTCCAGCTCAGTCCACCCACGTACTTGTGTCAGTCTGTAGGATCGCCTAGATCTGCAACATTAATTAACATACTTAGCAGCGACCACGCCGTCATCATTTGGCCATCACCCTCAGTAACCTCAGCCGTCGCGTCCGCCCATTTCCCCATGCCACCATCAGCAACTGTCATAGCACTCATTGGCATGCGATTGATCGCACGATTATCGCAGAAAGAATGCCAGCAGGAATTAATTCGTTAGAGGGTCTCATCAACTCCACTCGTGCCAGGTGCTTACATAACTTGCATGAACACCAAAAGCACGAGAATTCTGGACCCGTTCGAATTAGCAAGTGCAGTTGCACCAGATCCATTGCATTCTCAGAACGCATTGCACCAGGAAAGGCGCCCAAGGAAAATTTTACAGGTATATCAGCGTCGGGCCAAAATGCCGAAGGTCGTTCCAGTCGTCGTTGAACCAAAGCTCGACACTCGGATTCACAAGACCGAGTCCCTGGTGGGAAAGTATGATAACGCAGCCTTGATTGATGCCAACCTCTCAAATGCTGCCGAATTTTCGTCCCTCCAGCGGCAGGCATACATGGAGCACTACTGCACTGCAGCCGGCAACCCCGCCAGCCGCCTGTTGCCTGAGTTCAGGGGCCTTCAGACCTCGTCCCTGATGAACTTGAGAAATCTTCCAGTCTTTGGCACCACCGGACCAGTTCTACAGTGTACGCGCTTCCTTCTCAGCCGAATTCAGAATGGGTCCCTGTGGCTGACCCAGAAAATTCCCATTCATGCTGAAGATATTCATCGCCTCACAGGGCTTTCGCAGACGGGTGCCGACGTTTGAACGGCCTGTCAGACCTCCTCCAAGTGCGCACGGAAGTCAAGCGATGCAGACTTCTATACCAAGTATGGCACTCGCAGGGGGGGGAAGGAGCCAAGATCGACCCCATTAACAAGCCCGAGATTCGATTTGCATGTTACCTCATTGCCAGCAAGACAATGAGGCATTACACCAAGGGCGAATGCACTCTTGATACTATTTCTATTGCTGAACATTGTGTCCAAGGCACCAGACTGAATTGGTGTTCGTTCTTGTTAAAGGAGTTGCTCGATGCGTGCAAGGAGAATTATAAGCGTGCAACTACTTTTATTTATGGCTATTTGATTATTGCTTTTGCCATGTGGAAATGGCACACTCCACACATCTGGTTCCCAACAGAGATCCCCGAGGGCCAGCCCCTCGCGATGAAATTCACTCCATGGCAGGTCTCAAATGACCCCAGTACCAAGCTGGTGAATGCAGATGCGTTTCGGTCATGGTACCGGCTAATGACGGATGTGGTGGCATGTCAGCAACGAGTGCCCAGGAACCTGTTGGACGACTATAGTGAGCAAGTATGGTTCGGGGTAAGTCACAAGCACACTTACCTCTAACCCTCTTGCGTTCCGGCAGATACCTTCCGAATGACGCCACTGAAGTTTCAGTTGGACGATGCTAGCTTCCACCGTGAAGTCTGCTCATGGCCGGGGGTCACGAAGCACATGCGGGACGAGCTCCCCAGATACAATTTTGACAGGACGGCACCGGTGCAACAGCCGGCTGAGGCAGCGGAGGCAGCACCATCACAGGAACTCCCCGCACCACTCATCCCCGTCGTCCGCCACTTCAACAATCAAGTACGAAATCTCAATGCGGCGACCCAGGTTATTTCTAGCAGTGCTACCCCATTTCCTTTATTTTCTGAATTTCAGCTCACTCGCTCCACTTCGCACCCCCGTACCGCTCCGCTCACCTCCCCCATCCCCACTATCCTGTTTACCTCTGCTGATCCACTCACGACCCCGATGGGCGAGACGAGCGGGCCTAGAGATTCACCCGAGGCCCCCCAAGCTAAGAGGGCCCGCACCACCGAGGCAAATCCGGTGGTGGACCTCACTGTTGATGATCCGCCACCGCCCCCAAGCACCGTGGTGCTGATTACTAAAGAACCCCTCATCGACCCATCCGAATTCATCAATATGCGCTTTCCACACACCCCCACCACACTCTCCACTGCTCCATCCACCGTTCCTCCGCCTGCCACTTCATCCGCTCCGTCTAATTCCTCGGCTACGGTATCTGACCCCATTATCCAGGAACTCGTGGGTGGGGACCGCGGGGCTGAGGTTGACTCTGGTGCTGCCACATTCATACCACCGATCGACCCAGTGGTCGAGCCCCACCCTCCTTTCACTGATATATTCACACAGCAGCTACACACCGGGTCTGATTCTGCTGAGGTTCCGCTTGAGGCCACAGTTCCTTCACGATCGGCTCACTTTGATCAGCAAGAACCGCCGGGTCTGAATATGGTTGACACTGCACATCCTGGGGCCATGCCCTTCTCACCTCCTGGGCCTGTGAATGGAATAGTTGCCGGTGGGCAACCGTTGCAGGAGCAAATGCCGGCACAGAGCGCTTCTGGGACCACCACCTTTCAGCCCGACAATCCAGCTTAGCTGTATCTGCTGATTCAAAGGGCGGCCCAGCAAGCCGAGAGATTACATTTGGGACTTCAGCAGCAGTATGCCGAGCAGCAACACCAAATCGCCGCGCTTACTAAACAGCGCGACCAACTCCAAACAGCGCGGGAGTAGATGGAAGCAATGATCACCAATGTCACCCGGATGTTCTCCGAGTTCTAGCCCTCCCTAGAGCCTCATTACCCCCTGCTGCCTCCCGAAATCGCCGCGGCCAGCCTCTCTAAGCAAGCTATCCACCTCTGCATCGCTGTTCAGGAATTACACCGGGAGAATCATGAGCTTCGGGCAGCGTTAGCAGCCCGTGCAGAGCCGGCCGAGCCCGAGGTCGACTATTCACCCCAGGTGGCCGCCAAGCAGAGCCAGGCAGCTCAGATCCAGGAAGCACTTCAATCCACGGCACAAGAGGCCCGTGACCTCCTAAAGGGCCTTCAAGAATGCTCCCTGGCCCTCACTGTCAAGACCCAGCCGATTTCAGCCCAACTCCAGCATGTTTCAAGGGAAATTCAAGAGGCTACTGACCCCGCTAGGCTGGATCAATTATACGCCCAGGCTGATGAACTTGAGGCATAGCTCCAACACACAGAGGCTTGTTCGGCGGAGGCCAAATGCGTCATTCGTGAGCTCCGGCCGCCCCTTCAATCTAGCGCCCGGGCCATACAACAGCTCGTAGCCGAATGTTTGGAGCTGTCCCAACGCCCATTGAGGAAGTTGATGTCACCAAGCTCGTTGAGGACACGGACTCGCTTATCCAGAGGTGGCAGCAAGTCGTGTTGGTGTTTACTGAGTTCCGAGCTACAGCGTTCCAAAGGGTTCCGGAGTTGAGGCCCTTGTTTGAACAGCCTCCTGAAGACGCACAGCAAGGATAGGAACAAGCTGAAGGTGGACAGCAGGAACGAGCACAGGATGAAAGCACACAGGGCGAACAGGGCACGGGGTCAAGCAGGGCAATGGAGGTAGAAACCGTAATTTGTGATTGACTCGGGGACGAGTCAAGGACCTGTGGTCGGGGCCTGTTGGGGCCCTTGTTTTGAAAAACCTTGTTTTGAATGTTTTGAATTTGGAACAATGGCCAGATTTTGGGGTTGCAGAACGAGGACACACGGCAGCCGCAACCAAGTCGCAACCACATCAAACGGCGGAGCTACCAAGGTTGCGACGGAACAGGCACATAGCGGAGGAAACTAGATGCATAAGTGTAGATAAGGAGAAGATACAGTAGAAATAACGCAAGCGGAACACACATATAATCAGAGAAAAGCTAGAAGCAGCTGCAGAAGGACATAAGAAGAAATAACAGTCACGACAGCGGGTAAATAAGTAGCAGTCACCCGGATGAACGAGGAGACGATTCCACAGCAGCAGAGAGAAGAGAGCGACTGAAGGAGAGAAAACGCATGCTGCAGCAGGAATCCAGAGCAAGGATGAGGTCTCTGTAGTTCCTAGGGTCTATTGATGTACAATCTCTGTTCCGCAAGGCATATGTATTAGATCTATAAGCCCATTGCAAAGCTATGTAACTGGAATTTTTCCAAGAACTTAATACAATTGCAGGTTGTTGTCTATTTTTGTGATTCACATGCATGTGTGCTGGTTGAGATACTTTAAAATTTTCATTTTCTTAATATCTATATGTTCTCTGAATGATGTTGCGTGCGTGATTCTATCTATGCAATCTAATCACTGATGAGAATGAGTTGCGGATTTGTTACTTGCCCCTGGTCTATTCCCCTTCTGCATGTGGTCGCGGCACGCCTCGGGTGAGACTCTCTACTCTCCAGAGTAGGTTGATAATGTCGGCGTGATCCTAGACCACAGCGGATTCCTTTGTTGGCCACAATCCCTAAATCTGGGTCTTGCCCGCGAGACCTGATCACTCGCCAACAGTTTCTCTACCTAATCTACCATCAGCCAAGATTGAACAGTTTGACTGATCTGCATTCTCTACATTCCAAAACAGAAATTTAAACACAGACAAATCAGGATTAGACTGTCTGATTTGTTGTGGTGTCTATGGCATAAGAGACCAGCTGCACATAGACTTTTATTTTCAGAAAATTAAAACAAAACTGGGAAGACTTGAGATATGAAAATAGTAAGCATCCCTCCCTTCCTTTTCAGCTCTGATTTTGATCTTTTGAGTTGTCCTCTTCTTCTTCTCCTGGTTCAGGTTTTAGCAGATTAGAACCAGCCTTTCCTTCTTTCTTTCGCTCAAGTTTTTATCATGTTAGAGCCATATTTTTCTTTCTTCTTCTTTTGATTCTTTGGTTCAGATTTTGAGCATGTTTGAACCATTTTTATTCTATCCTAATCTATTAATAAGCCAAGATTAAACAGTTTGGAAAATCTCCTTCACTAACCTATCAGCAGTCAATTGAAATCTATCTAGTCATGATTAGGCTATATGAATAAATAGCAGTGCTCCTTCAAGTAGTGGCGTTTAGGCTTGTGCACTTTTAGATTTTTCTCTTTTTGGTATGGGGCTATACCTTTCTTCTTTTCATCTGCCCTCTTTTCTCTTTTTTAATTGTTTTTTTTTCAAATTTTCAAAATAAAACAAAGCAGTGATATTTACAATGGAAAATGAAAGCTTTAAACATAAGTTTCAGCAGAAATAGTGTTTGAGCATCTTGCCATTGATAGGACCCCCAAACAAGTCTATACCATCCATCTCCTGTAGAAAAAATGCATTATGACCAATAACTGATTGAATAATGTAAGGGAATTTCCATAAATTGTCAAACTTGTCATGTTTGCCCTTATCTTCTTTCCTGGAATCCTATTTGAGTACTTTGTCACCAATCTTGAAATCACTGGCCTTTGTCCTCTTGTCAAATAGCCTTTTTATATCCTCTTGTACTTTTTGTGCTCTGTTATAAACTTCCTCCCTGGTTTGTTGAAGATGTATGGTCTAATTTATCCTTCTTATCATGCTATCTTCTTCTGATTGTATTTCTTGGACTAATTTCATCACTGGTACTCCTAGGCTGGTAGGAAAAACTGCATCGGCTCCATACACCAGCTAATAGGGAGACATTCCAATTGATTTCTTTGTTGTCAATCTATCTTCCCATAAGGCATGTACCAACTTGTTGTGCCATGATCTCTAATTCTCTTCTAGTAGCTTATTTATTATGTTAATTAGGCTCTTATTTGAAGATTCTACCAACCCATTACCTTGGGGGTAATAAGTTGTAGAATGCCCCAGCACAATCTAATATATGTGACAGAACTCAACCATATTTTTAGAACCAAATGCAGCAGCATTGTCAGTGATAATTTTCCTAGGACAGCCAAATCTAGACAGAATATGGTCTTCGAGGAATTTTATGATGACTGAGTCTGTGGCATTCCTAGAAGGGATTGCTTCTATCCATTTGGTGAAATAGTTCATGGCTGTGAGTATCCATCTATGTTGGGAAGATGAGGCAGGATGGATTTCCCCAATGAAGTCTAGTCCCCACTGTTGGAAAGGAGCTTCAACAGTGATTAGTTGCAAAGGCAAGGGAAGCAGTTTTCTTTTGCCTTCAAATATTTTGCACTTATGACAAGCAATTATCATCTTGTGGACATCTTGGAAAAGGGTGGGCCAATAATAGTCAGCTCTAAGGATTTTATTGGCAGTGGTTGTCCAACTTAGGTGGCCTCCATATTCTCCTTCATAAAACTCATGCTTGATCCTATCTGCATCAACCTCAGGCAAACATTTAAGCAAAAAACCACTGGCATTCTTCCAATATAAACAATTATCTAAAATGCAGTAATTTACAGCGTTTAACTTTAAGAATCTGGCCTTTTCTTTGGACAAACCAGGAGGTGCATTGAGATTAGTAAGCACGTATAAAATATCAGCATACCAAGATGAATTAAGGAAATGATCCTCAACAAGTGGAGCTGGTAATTCTTCCTTTTCATCTAGTGCATCTATCATGTTTATATCAAGTGCTTGTAAGTTAGATTCAGCCATTAACTGTACTAGGCGTTGACCCTTGATGAGTTTAGTGGGTTTAATTTCCAAATCATATTCTAGTATCACAGCAATCCACTTTCCTCTTTTGCCATCAGGGTCTTGTGACAGAATGTCCTTCACCACTGCATGAGGCACAAATGCAATAATGTGAGAGTGTAAGATATAAACTCTAAAATATTTCAAGGCTTTGACTAATGCATAGGCCTATTTCTCCATTATATTATATTTTAGAGGTGCATCCCTCAATGCCTTGCTAAAAAATGCAATTGGTTGCTCTTGTCCTTCTGGATTTTTCTGTAATAGGACAGCAGCCACAGTATGTTCTGATGCAACTGAAAATATGAGGAAGTCCTTAGTGAAATCAGGACTAATGAGAATCGGTGCTTGGGTAAGTGCATGTTTAACTAGTTCAAAGGATTTCTTTGCTTCCAATGTCCATTTGACTCCTATCTCTTTCTTTAGCATGTTTGTCATGTTCCTGAGGAGTTCTGCTAGGTTGGGTATGAACCTTCTCAGGAAATTAATCTTTCCAATGAAATATTGAAGTTCTTTGATGTTTCTGGGGTGGCTGATTTGCAATATACCTTCAACCATTTTTGGGTCTATTTTAATCTCTTTTTCTGATATGATATGACCTAGAATTTTGCCCTCTTGGAGACCAAACAA
This sequence comes from Pinus albicaulis, assembly GCA_034641835.2. NCBI lineage: Eukaryota > Viridiplantae > Streptophyta > Pinopsida > Pinales > Pinaceae > Pinus > Pinus albicaulis. Next base: position 11,220,177 of record CM076573.1, read on the forward strand.
TGTCTTCTTGGGATTTAAACATAGTCCAAACTTTCTACATTTCTCAAAGACCTTCTTGAGGTGAGCTAGGTGTTCTTCGTCTATTTTGGAATAGACTGTGATGTCATCTAAATAAATCACAATGAAGTGTCATATTTCGTATGAGAAAGCAATATCCATGGCTCTTTGAAAGGTGGCACCTACGTTCATTAATCCAAAAGGCATCTTTACATACATGAAAGTGCCCCAAGGAGTAGTGAAGGTTGTTTTCAGTTGATCCTCAGGCAAAACCAATATCTGATTATATCCTGAGAAACCATCTAGCAAGGAAATCCTCTTGGAACCAACTACCCTTTGTAAGATGTGCTCCATTTTGGGCAGGGGATAGTTGTCCTTTAATGAGGCTTGGTTCAAGTTCCTGAAGTCAATACAGAGCCTAATTTCTCCATTTTTCTTCCTTACGGCTACCAGATTAGACACCCATTCTGAGTATCTCACAGGGACAATAATTCCAGCATCATACATTTTACTAATTTACTTCTCAACCGGAAGTAACTGCACAGGGTTTATTCTGCGCAATTTTTTCCTAAATGGTTTCTGGTTTTCCTTGAGAGGTATCTTGTGCTGAATGGTATCTGTGTCATATGCCTTTAAATCCTCATAGATCCAAGCAAAAAAATCAGAAAATTCTTTAAACAGCTCAATATATCTCAGTTTAATGTGAGCTGGCAATGTTTTAGACAGTTTGATCATTTTGGGTTTGTCTTCACTGCCTATGTTTCATTCCTCGATATTAGAATTGGTGGGTTCCATTTTTGGTTTCTTGGCAATGTCATTAAAATCAAACAAGTCTTCTAGAGGGGCTAGTCCTCTGGGTAAGCCTTTGTCTTTGGACTGTAATACCTCTATGTCTTCTTTTTCTGAGTTTACGTATTCTTCTGTTTGATTTTCGAACTCGATGGTTAGCAGATTTATTTCTGCAATGGGAGGAGGTTATTTTTGGTCATGTTGTTCGTCATCCAGATGGTTTTTATCATACTTTGAGTCTGAATTAGGCAATTCAAACTCATTTCTGAACTGCAAAAATACCTCTATCTGTTTATCTCCCTCAAAGGTCTGCCAATATTTTTCATTATTCAGGACAACTGGCCTATATTTCACTTTGACATTGAATTGCTTGTTGTCACAGGGTCTTTGACATGAGCTGGCAGTGCAAGCCAATCCATTGGCAAGGATGTTTTGGCTTCTAGGGACAAAAACAAGTTCATATTCCTCAAAGGTTTGCAAAAGGTCCATGGCATCATTTCTATAAGCTCTTAGTCTCGGATGTTTAGTAGTGTATTCTCCATTTATCTGCCTAATGATCAGTTTAGAATCTCCATGAACAGTTATCCTCTGGGCTCCAAATTTCTTCAGTAACTGTAGTCCTAAGAGGAGTGCTTCATACCCTGCTATGTTATTAGTGCATTGGAATTTTAGCTTATATGCGTGGCTTTAAGCATAATTGTTCTCAGTGTTTTGAAGCCATACACCTGCTCCTACACCAGTTTTATTACAGGACCCATCAAAACTCATAATCCAAAGAGGGATAGTTTCAGACTTGGTTTTATTTTCATTGTTTTCCTCTTTGTCCTATGTGTTCTGACTGTCATAATGTGGTTCTATGGGTCCTGCAGCATGCTTGGGTTGGTCTTGTTCCTTAAGGTTTTCATGGAGTTCCGGCCTCTCTTCTTGACTCCCTTGATTTGCACTAGGCTGATGGACAGTGGGTTGCTCATGCTCTTTGTTTTGTTTGTTGCAACTTTCAGCTTTGGCACGCTATTTGAGAGCTTCTCCCTCCTTAATTTATATTATGTTAGGTGATTGCTCACTATCCAACTCTAGTTCACCAAATATTTCATCATTGCAAAGAATGAATTAGTCTAGGTCTGTGTGGACAGAATAAAGAGGGGAGTTTTCTGATTTTTCTTGACTGCTTACAATAAAATTCATGTGTGATTCCCTATAAAGTCTCCTAAGTTGACTGAAGACAAGGATGGTGGCATATGTCATGTCCATTTGCATGGTACCTTGCAGCTTAGCACCCCATGATCTTAACAGAAACATGCCATATTTGGGGGCCACATCAGCCACTACCACATCCATCACCATGCATTTGGCTAGGATTTGGGTCAAGTTTACACAGATATCTTTTATCAAGCCTACGCATTTCATTCTACTGGAGTCAAAGGAATACAAGTCTTTGTATGGTCCGGTTATTTCAAGGCCTAATCTCTCCATGATTACTTTGGGCATGAGATTATGAGAAGCCCCTGAATCATGCATAGCATTGTGTAAAATCTTGTCATGGATATTCAAACTGACATAGAAAGGAGGGACCACTCCTTGGAATTTCCCTTCAATTTTAGGACCAAATAAAAGGGTTGGCAGATCATCATTGAGGTTGACAGAATCATTATTCTCTTCTATGTTTAAAGCTTTAAAAACCTGACATTTATATACATCTTGAGTGACTAACTCAGTGAGGGGGACAAAGATTTTGATTTTAGAAATTTCACTTTCTAAACTAAAAGGGAACTAACTCTTTGAAAGGTTCAAATTTGTCCTGTTAGTCACTAATTTACCAGCAAAATCAGCTTGTTGGTTTTCACTACGTACATTAGTTAAAGTAGTTTTTTCAGGGGAACCAGCTGAAGTACTAGTGTTGTTAGGGCCAACACTCTGTTTATCAGTGTCTTGAGTGACTTTGCCCTTATTTCTATCAGAATTTTCGGCTGTTGTTTTGTTGTTTTCAGCAGCCTTTTTAACCACCTTTTAAGATCTATTCTTAACAGCAGTCTCAGAGGTTTGTGTTTGTGGAGTTTCTTGTTTCTTTTTGCTTCTGAGGTCATATTGCTTGTGGACCTCCATGATTGCATTCTCAAAGCCTTGCCTATAATCTTCAGATTCTAAATCTTCATTATCAAAATATGTATATGCGGCTTGGTCATCCTCTATGAAAGAGGCAGGGTCTTCATTGTTAACTCCCAGCATGTTTATAATAGTTCCCTCTGACTCTTCTATCATTCCCTCCTCTTCATCAACATAATTTTCTTGAAATGGAGGTCTGACTTGTTGATCAGAATCTCTTTGTTTCATCTGAGGGGGGTTTCTCCTAAAGTTCTGGTTCTGATTTTGAGTCTAGTTCCTATTTTGAGCACTTGTTTGGAAAGCTAACCTCTCCATCATTTTCTCAAACCTATCCATGTTCTTGGCTAGATGGTCTAATTTTGAGTCAGATGTAGAAGGTGCAGTGTCCTCTCTATATGTCACTTTATTTTCAGTCCTCATCCTGGCTCTCTTTTCAACCAGATTAGCTTCCACACTAAGAGCTCCCTTTTGCATGTCTTATAAAGTTAAGTGATCCCTTTCTCTAAGCTAATAGGCCATTTCAGGATCAAATCCTTCAGGAAATTTGGCCAAAGTTGATCCTTGTAGAGGTTTTAAATCTGGGGGTAGTGCGTTATACACACTATTGAATCTAGTGCAATAATTTTGAACACACTCCCCAGGGTTTCTCTTTAGGTTGTTGTAATCTGAGAGTATTTAAAGTGGATTCTTCCTGATTTCCCATTTTTTTGTGAACGTTTGATGTAAAGAAGGGAGATCATGAATATTATGAGGATTCAAGCCTTTAAACCATTTCTTAGCTTCTCCTCCTAAACTTTGGGCAAATATTCTCATTTTAATGGTCTCATCTTCTATTTCCATATAATCAAAGGCATCATTCATCTTGTCTACATGTTGTTGAGCAGTAGTGGACTCAGTTCCAGTGAAATGAATTTGAACTACATAGTTCGGATTCAGATTATGAAACAGACTGTAATAGTAAAGAAAATTTTCTTGGTGAAGAAGAACAGTCTCCTAAGGTTGCCAATATAAATCTTCTGTCTAGCAAACTTACAAACAAAATAGAATTGACTGCAGAATTAGAAACAGAGGAGTTAGAAACCCTGCAGTCTAAAGATCAGAGTTTTCCTAAGGGTTTGGCCCCTTTAGAAGAGTTGTTCGATTTTAACGATGTGGCCAAGAAGCCAAAACTGGAGCCTATAGAGACTGAAGTGGAGGAGTGAAATATAGGCAGTAAACTAAAACCTATGATGATCAAACTGTCTAAGACTTTACCAGCTCACATTAAACTCAAATACATAGAGTTGTTTAAAGAGTTTTCTGATGTTTTTGCGTGGAGTTACGAAGATATTAAATCCTATGACACTGAAATAATATAGCATAAAATCCCTCTCAAGGAAAACCAAAAGCCATTCAAACAGAAACTGCGCAGAATAAACCATGTTCAGCTGCCTTTGGTTGAGAAGGAAATCAAGAAGATGTATGAAGCTAGTATTATTGTCCCTATTAGATATTCTGAGTGGGTGTCTAATCTGGTGTCAGTTAGGAAGAAAACTGGAGAGATCAGGCTTTGTATAGACTTTAGAGACTTAAACAAAGCTTCATTGAAATACAACTACCTTTTACCTAAGATGGATCATATTTTACAAAGGGTGGTAGGGTCTAGAAGAATTTCTTTGCTTGGTGGCTACTCAGGGTACAATCAGATCTTAGTCCACCCTGATGATCAATTAAAGACAGCTTTTACTACACCATAGGGCACTTTCATGTATGTAAAAATGTCCTTGGTCTAATGAATGTTGGTGCAACATTTCAGAGAGCCATGGACATAGCATTCTCCAAAGAACTGGGCTAATTCATCATTATATACCTTGATGATGTCACTGTGTTTTCAAAAACAGATGAAGAGCACTTAGAACATTTAAGAAAGGTTTTCGAGAAATGTAGAAAGTTTGGAATATCTTTAAACCCTAAGAAGACACTATTCGGTCTCCAAGAAGGTAAACTTCTTGGGCACATTATTTCTGAGGGGGGTATAAAGATAGATCCAAAGAGGATTGAGGCCATATTGCAAATCTCTCATCCTCAAAACATCAAGGGGTTGCAATCTTTCATTGGAAAGATTAACTTTTTGAGAAGGTTCATACCCAACTTGGCTGAGCTCCTTATGAATATAACAAACATGTTGAAGAAGGAGCAAGGGGTAAAATGGACCTTGGAAGCAAAGAAGTGCTTTGAGCTGGTGAAACAAGCATTAATCAAAACACCGGTTCTAATAAGTCCTGATTTTTCAAAATATTTTTATATTTTTTCATTTGCATCAGAACATACAATAGTTGTTGTCCTTCTACAAAAAAATCCACAAGGACAAGAGCAGCCTATTCCATTCTTTAGCAAGGCTTTGAGGGATGCCCCTCTGAAGTATAACATTATGGAAAATCAAGCCTTTGCTTTGGTTAAGGCTTCAAAAGACTTCAGGGTATACATCTTGCACTCGCACATCATTTCCTTTGTCCCAAATTCAGTTGTGAAAGACATTCTAACAGAGGACCCAAATGGTAAGAGAGGTAAGTGGATTTCTGTTATTCTTGAATATGATTTAGAAATAAAGCCCACTAAACTCATCAAAGGCCAAGGTCTAGCTAGGTTAATGGCTGAATCAAATTTTAAAGTTCTTGATATTAATATGATTAATGCTTTTGATGAACAAGAGGAACTCCCAACTCCCATTGTTGAAGATCATTTTATGAATTCCTCTTGGTATGCTGATATTATTTATGTATTGCTTAATTTGAATACACCTCTTATTTTGACAAAAACAAAGGCAAGGTTTTTAAATTTAAAAGTTGTAAACTATTTTTTTTCAAAGAGAAAATATTCGTAACTTTTCATTAAGATAGGTTACATGTTACATAAAGCTAGAAGTGCTGCTGATCAGTCCAAAGACTGTTGCTATCTGTCACTTGCCTTCAAGTAGGCAGTAAAAACAGTCCCAAAGTGCTGTGACATATTTTCAGAAAAATTCCAAAATTCACATAGTAAGCTCGGTGCTTAACTTACTATCAAAAACAAAAAACCATATAAAAGTAAATACATGTCGATAAGTAAATAATCAGGGAGTTATACACAAAATTCTCCCCATAAAAATTGTATAGCAAGCCAGCCATCTATGCAGGTGCCTCCTCTATAAAAGGCCGATGAAAATATCTGTAAACCTGTCAACCAGAGTGCTCAGTGAAGTGCCAGGTGCCCCAGATCAGCTCCGATGCTTCCTTGGATAATTTGTCAGCCACTTTGTTCCGAGACCTGGGCAAATGTCAGAAGAAGTCTAAGGCATTGAAGTTCAGCATAGTTGTTTGAGCCGGGTCCCAATCCCATTCTGATATGGTAGTGGTGATGATCATTTAAATAGTGTATTGTGCCTCCACCACAGCCAGTTGCATTGGACGCACCATCGAAATAGGCCCATGCTCGACTGTGATCAATTATTTCAGGTGTTCCGAGAGGAGTCTTGCTGAGATTACTGTCCACGGGCAAGAGATTGAAAGTAGCTATTGAGGCAGCGCAAATGCGGTCATATTCAATAGGTATATCCCTGAAGATCTGTTTGTTTCGACCGATCCAATTCTCCCAAGCCACAATCAGTGGGAGATTTCTCATTCTCGGGCTGTTAACAAAGTGCTGCCACCAATTCGTCCAGGCTTCAATAAGAGTACCCCCCTGCCAACTATGAATACAGCCCAGGCCTGTGGTGACCCGTGACCAGATTACAGTGATGCCGGTGCACAGAAGGAATAGATGGGTCATGTCCTCATAGCTTGCAAGGCAGTAGCAGCATTGCGATGCGCCCTGGTATGCCCGTTTGTGGAGAAAGTCCATAGTGGGTATACAGTGATTAAGAATGCACCAGAAAAGGGTTCTGTGTTTATGCGGGGCCTTTAGTTTCCACAAAATACGCCACCACCAAGCTTTGATAGAGGGTTCCTTGGTCCGAATTAGGGCGAGGTATCCAAGTTTAGGAACATAGTGACCATGCAGAGAAACCGCCCATATTAATCTGTCAGCCTGCTCAGTGATCTGAATGTTTGCAGCATTAAGAGCCCAAATGTATTTCTGCCAAATCCGGGAACCAGCCTGTGGGATCTCGAAGTCATCAGCATTTAACCAGGCTTGGCCCCGCCAAGAGGAATGTGCCAAGTCCGCTATCTGTGCTAGATAGAAAATGTTCCTATGGGCGAGGTGTTCGGTGATAAAAACAGGTAATTTGTAATACTCTCCACTGCCAGACCAAGAATCCATACCTATGTGGACCATAGCACCCAAACCAATCTGCCATGATAATCCAAGCTTTATGATGTGAGCCGCCTTTTGATTTCCTTCCAAATAATAGACACACCAGGTGCCTGTCCAGTGCTGCCTCGGATCCAATCGAGGGGGTTTCGAGGTGAGATATATTTAGCCACAATAACATCTTTCCAGAGGCTCTGACCCGTGATTAGGTGCCAGCACATTTTTGCAGCCAGAGCCTTCGAAAAAATATGCAAATCTTTTAACCCCCAGCCCCCCCATTGTTTAGGGATGTTGATGCGGTCCCAGGCAGTCCAAGCGAATGAGGAGGCCTTCCCCTGGTTGCGCCAGAGAAATTGTCTGCAAATCCTTTTGATTCTGTTGGTAATGCCAATAGGTATCCAAGCCAGGGTCATCCAATAGACCGGAATATCTTCCAGCACAGATTTTATGAGGATCAGTCGACCAGCCCGAGATAACCATCTGTTATACCAGACATTAATTCTGTGTTCAATTTTGGAAATGATCCAGTTCCAGTCTTTAATCATGTAGTTTTTTGGTTTGATATGATACCCCAGATATTTGAGCCCATCCTTAATATCAGTGCAGAAAAAGTCAAATAGGTTCAGTGAGGTGCCTTGTTCCAATCCCGAGCAGCCAGTCATGATAATAGTGGATTTGGTGCTATTAGGTACCATACCTATGGCCCTGCAAAAGCACTTTAGGAGCATATCAAAGTGGACAGAGTATTGTCTAGTACCATTAAGGAAAATGAGTACATCGTCCACAAATAAAAGATGGGTGAGATGAAGGATATCATTGATCCGGAGTCCTTGTAGTTCTCCCCTGTCTTTTGCATTCTTAATGAGAACCGAGAGTCCCTCCATCACCAAGACAAATAATAATGGAAAGAGAGGACATCCCTATCGAAGTTCCCTCTCCGCATGAAAGAAATCAGATGCGGTGCCATTGATCAGAATGCTGAAGGTGGCATGTCTGATACATCCCATAATCCAGTTTATAAACAAATGAGGGAAGCTAGAGTGGATTAATATGAGGTGAAGGTAGCTCCAGTTGACCTGATCAAATGCCTTAGTGAGATCGATTTTGAGAATGGTGGATTTCTGACGCAGGGTCTTAATGGAGTGAAGGGCTTCCTGGGCGGTACCAATAGCTTCATGAATTTGCCTATGATTCAGAAAAGCAAATTGTTCCTTTTCAATATGTGTAGACAGAAAAGGCTTGATGCGATTTGCAATAATTTTGGATATGATCTTATAAATGCAATTACATAGAGATATAGGCCTGTAATCATTGAAACAAGTCGGATTGTCCGATTTTGGTATAAGTGCGATGAAAGTGGTATTGAACCCATCATATATCCTGCCACGTACTCTGCTGTCTTCAATCATATTCAATAGATCAGAAGATATGAGTTCATAAAAATGGATGAAAAACTCAATGGGCCAGCCATCAGGCCCAGGGCTTTTATCCCGCTTGAACCATTTCAATACTCCTTCAAGTTCACCCAATGTAACCGGTGCATTAAGGTCATCCATCTGATCTTGTTCCACAAAACGTTTGAAATGCTGAGTAATGCACATGATATCCGGAAGATCAATGCAACTAGACGCCCTATAAAGGTTTGTGAAATGTCTGGTGCCCAGGTCAAATAATTGAGACTGCGTTCTCGCAGTAAACCCATTGTTATCAGACAGTTCCCATATTGCATTTGCAGCCCTACGGCCATTTGCATGTTGCTGAAAGAACTTGGTATTTTCATCACCCGCATGTAACCATATAGCCCGGATTTTAAGCCTCCAGTCTTCCTCCTTATGTCTCAGAAGTTTAGCTTTTTCAGATTCAAGAGCAATTAATTGTTCCCTGGTATCATCAGTTCTATACCCCAGCAAATTTGCATTGTTGAGATGGGCAATCTTGTTTTCAATATTATGCAGAGCCTCCTTCTCCGATCTCTTTTTGTTCCGAACCCACTGAATGGTAAGGTGCTTAATGCGGTTAAGATTGTCATTTATGATCCGACCCGGACTACTATTATTCAAAGGGCCACAGTGCTGCCAAGCCCGAGTGACCAACATGTGGTAATCAGGATCTCTCAACCAACGAGAATTGAATTTAAATGGGGTACGAGCCCTGTTAGGGCCACACTCGAATTCCAGATAAATTGGAGAGTGGTCAGATTTGCCACCCATCCCCACCCACTGACGAGCACGAGTCATAATAGGTAGGAGAGACTGCTTAATGAGAAATCTGTCTAATCTGCGAGCCAAGGTGGCATTGCCATTCCTTCTGTTCCTCCAGGTGGGTTGGATCTTGGTAGATTGAATGTCAATGAGATTTGAGTTGCCCAGCAATGAGTTGAAAAACTCAGCCAAAGGATCCGGGGTGGCTTGGGGACCCCAAGATTCAGAGATACCTAAAGAAAAATTTAAATCACCACCCAAAATAAGATGAGGTGCATTTAGTAGAGAACAAGACAATAAGGAGGTCCAAAATTGCTCTCTGTTCGTGCAGGGCCCATAAATGTTGATCAAGGTAAATTCCACCTCCGAGTTGCCAAAAAAGACATGCATAGCCAGTACTCCAGACCGGCCCCAACAGTTTGTCATCCGGGTGGTCCTGTCATTTATACCCAATGCACAGCCCCTAGATCTCCCAAAAGAATCAATGGTAATGAAGGTCCAACCAGGTAGAAGAGAATTCAAGCAAGCCTGCACAGCAGGGCCAGCACCAAGCGTTCCCTGAAGAAATAGGATGTTGATGGGTCTTTGAGCAATCAATTCTCTGAGGGCCAATCTCTTATCGGGGTTGGCCAGACCCTTGCAATTGAAAGAGAGGCAAATCATGATGAAACAGTCAACAAGGGTCTTCTAGCTCTAAGGACCCGCATAAGAGAGGATTGAGTGCCAGCCTCCACTTCGAGATTGGCTCTTTTGATTGCCTTCGCCAATGCAGAAGGTCGACCACGAGTTTTATAGGGTAAACAGTCCAGACTCGACCCAATACCAAAAGTCTCACCAGATTGTGAAATTGAGAGAGATCTAAGATAGTATTTATGACTCGATGAGGGAGTCTCAGATGAGGAGGATGATAGGCAGTGTGAGGGCTCAGCAGTGGAGTGATGAATAATGGGAGAGGATGACGGTTGAGCCATAGCAATGGTGCAGCATACCGAGGGGAGTTTCAGTGAATGGCCAGACAGAGTCGATGGTATGCAAGTATTAGTAGAATAGTAGGACTGATTGATAACTACAATACCAGATGTGGAAGCAAGAAGAGTGCTAGAAGGTAAGTCTAGATTATCATTAGAAAACAAGGAGGCAATGGAAGGAGAAGTACCCGGGATAGATGAGGCCAGCTTAGTAGTCTCCGACGAAACCTGAGGACGAGATCTGGGATGCGAGTTAGTCCACGATGGGAGAACAGTCTGCACCAACCCAGCATCTCTCGGGGAATCCGGGGTCGGCATCGGCGCATCTGCAAAGCCCAACCCAGTTCTGTTCACCGGCTCAGTCTGTGTTCCAATCGAACAAGTTTTCTTTAAAGCCTGCTTGCCAAAACCCTTCTTTGGACATTCTTTGTACAAGTTTCCAACTTCATGACACTTCCTGCATCGAAAGGGCACACCCTCGTAGTCCAGTGGTTGCTGCCACATCATCCCGTCAAATAGCATGTTGAAGTTTTCATAGAGACCGTCCCGAGTGTCTAAGAAAATCAAGATTCGAGCCACAGCTCGACTGCCCGATGTCAGGTAAGATCAGTCATGGTCCAGATATAGGCCAAAGTGTCCTCCGATGTTCCTGAGCACAGAGTCGCTCCAAAATTGCAGTGGAAAACCCGGCAACCTCATCCAGATGGGACCTGCTCCCGCATTCTCCTTTTTGGGGTCGAACAGGGGAACCCATCTCTTGAGGTAGATGGGGTGCATCTCAAGATGCCAGTAATTCTTGAGTGCCCAGTCCGATTGCTCAGGGCGATCAAAAGAGAGTGAAAACCAACCTTTAGTGAGTACCTGGGCTTCCGGGAGAACATCGAGAGTCCCACTCCAGAGCTCACGAATCCACCGCTGTAGCCGAGTCTTGGAGTATTTCGGCCGCGGACCTTCCCCACAAGCGTCTTGGAAGCAATAATGCCCCAGTCCTTCATATCGCTCTCACTACCAAAGTTTGTGATATAACTAAGTTTAGTCTTTGTGACCCTGTGCTGTTTGTTTGCTTTAGTGCAGCCCAGCCCCGGCTCAACAGCGGTGTCTGATTCTGAGGATGTACAAATCTTCTCCGGAATGGAGATGTCCTCCGGAATGTTAGCAAACACCCCCGAGGCCACCGATGGTCCCGTGGAAGCCAAGTCAATAAGTGCTCCGCCGCGAAGGTCAGAAGGTCCAACGGTGGTAGACCAATTTGGGAGAGATCCTCCAATGCTCAGCTGAGCCAGTGAGCAGGTAGCATCCCCAATATTGTGAAAAACCGCTTTCGAGAAATGTGCTGAGCATCCAATAGCATCATTCGTCAGTGTATCAGGTCCTGCCTGGGAGAAATCCAAGGGCCCAATGTCAGCACCCGAGGGCGAGTCGAATGTGAATAACGCAAGGTCTCCCAAGGGCGAGTTGCAGCCCTCCACTCTGCCAACTCGGATGGAGCATTAGCCTCCACCTCAGGAGACGGGTCCAGGCCAGACATACTGGCCACCTCATCATGTGCATCAAGTCCCCATATATCAACCCCCTCCAGAGGATCCTCCGAATAGTCCACCTCGTCCTCATAGTGACTCATTGTGGGGCGAGAACATCCAGTCAATAGCTGAGAAGCACCAGCGGGAGGAGGTCAGAACCCCCAAGAAAATGGTGAAGGATATCCGGTTCGACCGGCAGCTCAGTGACAGCAGTGTCAGAACTGGTGCAAACACAAAAATGAAGTAGGGGCCCGATGAATGGCCAAAGCAAATACTGATCAGGGTCCACAGACTAGAACGGCCCCACCCAAAACAGCAGGTCGACCAAACAGTGAAAATGATGTCAGGACAAATATAATGATACGCCCTTCACAATCCCAGCAAAAGATGAGAATCAAACCCCGGTTCGAAGCAATCGCTCACCCCTCCGATAGCAACCGAGAATATATTACAAGAAACACGGGAGACAGTCATGAAGCTGGGCCAACAGATGCCCAAATCAAACCATATACAAACCAAATCGCAAAACCCAAAATATACTGCGCCAGGAACAGAACAAACCTATGAGACAAACAGAGTCTCGCCTTTACCAGACAAGGGTACCAACCTCATTAGTAGTTCCAAAGTGCCCCCAAAGGAGAGAGCCCAAAAGCTGTAAACTATTGCATTATAGATAAATGTCTTTATTGGAAAAATGCAAGTGGTATATTGCTTAAATGTTTGCCTAAGTTTGATGCAGAGAAGGTTAAGCATGAGTTCCATGAAGGAGAGTGTGGAGGCCATTTATACTGGAAGACAACAGCCAAAAAAATCCTAAGGGCTGGTTACTATTGGTCTACTCTCTTTCTTGATATACATAAGATGATAATTGCTTGTCATAAGTGTCAACCTTTTGAAGGCAAAAGGAAGCTGCTACCCCTACCTCTGCATCCAATCACTGTTGAAGCTCCATTTCAATAGTCGGGACTTGACTTCATAGGAGAAATCCATCCACCATCCTCTGTCCAGCATAGATGGATTCTCACTGCCACAGACTACTTCACTAAATGAATAGAAGCCATCCCTTGTAGGCAAGCCAATGATTCTGTCATTATAAAATTCATGGAGACTAAAATTCTCTCTAGATTTGGCTGCCCTACCAAGATCATCAGTGATAATGCAGCAACATTTGGATCAAAGAAGATGGTTGAGTTCTGTCACAAATATCCGATAACATTGGGGCATTCCACGGCCTATTACCCTCAAGGTAATGGACTTGCAGAATTCTCAAACAAGAGTTTAGTGAACATAATCAAGAAGTTGTTGGAGGACAAAAAAAATTCTTGGCACACAAAGCTTGTGCATGCACTTTGGGCTGACAGATTGACTTTGAAAAAATCTATTGGCATGTCACCCTACCAGCTTGTGTATGGCACTGATGCAATATTTCCTACCAGCCTTGGTGTGCCAGTTATGAAGTTGATTCAAAAGTTTCAATCTGAAGATAAGAACATGATCAGAAGGATAAATCAGACTATCCACCTTCAGCAAACCAGAGAGGACGTTTATAACAAAGGATTATAGAAGCAAGACAGCATTAAAAAAAATTTTGACAGAAGAACAAAGGCCAACAATTTTAATGTTGGGGACAAAGTTTTAAAGTGGGACTCAATGAGGGAAGATAAGGGAAAGCATGGAAAATTTGACTACTTATGGCTTGGCCCTTATCTGATTCATTCAGCTGCTGATAATAATGTCTTCTTCTTACAAGAGTTGAATGGAACAGAATTGTTTGGGGGTCCTGTCAATGGCAGGATGCTTAAACATTAATTCTCTTGATCCATGTCATGTTTTGAAGCCTTTTTATCTTTTTTCTCATTATAAATATTTCACCCATCATTGCATTCAAAGTTAGAAAAATCAAAAATACAAAAATACAAGACCAACAAAAAGAGAAAAGAGGTCAGATTGTAAAAACAATAAAGGTACAACCCCATACCAACAAAAAGAGAAACAAATCTGAAAGTGTGCAAGTTTAAATGCCACTCCTGAAAAACACACTTCTAATTAGTCATACAGCCTAATCATGACTAATTAGCTTTAAATTTTTTGCTGATAGGATAGTGAATTCGATTTGCCAAACTATTTAATCTTGGCTTATCAGTAGGTAGATTAGGCTAGAAATTAAAGGTTCAAACATGCTCAAAATCTGAACCTAAGTTTCCAAACATATATGACTCAAATCTGTTTACTTCTTGAGTCAAAAACAGAGGTAAAAACTGGTTCTAATCAGCTCAAAATTTGAACCAGATTTTAAGGAGAAAACAGCTCAAACAAGAAGCAAAAAACAGAGCTGTAAAAAGATGAAGGAAGTGCTTTGAAACTTTCATATCTTAAGCCTTCCATTTTGATTTAATTTCTTGCAAAATAATATCTATGTGTAGTTTTTTTTTATGCCATAGATCAGCATCAAGTTAGACTGTTCAATCCTGACTTGTATGCTTTTTAATTTCTGTTGTAGAATTTAGAGAATAAAAATCTGTTAGACTGTTTAATCCTATCAAATTGGTAGATTAGGTAGAGAAGCATATGAACTCAACTGTTTAATCTGAGTTCATGGAGAAATAAGAAGTAGAATTAGATTAGTTTTATGCTTTCAAGAGAATAAAATGTTGTGAAAAGAGTTTTCCAATCCAAATGCACTCTAAAGAAGAAAAAAATGCTATACCAGTAGGATTGGGTAGGTGGAAAGCTTGTGTTGATGAAAGATCCATTGTTTTCCATGGCTGCTAACATTTTTCAGAACAAAGAAGATCATCCAAGTAAGAAATTTGTAGCCCAGTGGATGAGGCACTAATCAGCTTCCCAGAGAATGCAGGTCTGAAGTTCTTGATGCCTTCAAGAAGGCACCATCCCCAAGTGGAGCCACTATTGGCCACCTATAAAAACTTTTATATCAAAAGGTGGCCAAAACATTTTGGAGCCTTCAAGAAACACTTTTATTGCTAAAAATGTTATCTCTTGAAGACTTAAGAAGACATCATGCCCTTGGTTCAATCTTCACTGCTATTTCCTTTTCCAAACTCAGAAATTTCTGCTGACTCCAAGAGAAATACTGCTGCAAAACACCATTTTTCCCTTCCATTCACTTCAAAACTGACCTTCATTTTACCCCTTTGTTTCCCATGAAATTCCTCTATTTTTCATCCATTCCACTTTTTCCTTCATAAAATCCACCTTACAGAGTTTAAAACTCCTTTTTAACTCTGTCGAAACCCCAAAATCCATCAAAAAACTCTGAAAAAATCATAAAAAATACAGTTTTTGTATTACATATTTAAGCCCCTTTGGGCTAAATCCTAAACCACTTCCCCACATGTGCCCGTGCCCTAGAACCAAGCGCTGAGTCTATTTCGCGCTTATCGCATCGGAAAAAATAGAGCGCGCAACTCTTTTTGTTAAGTGAAGTCCTCCGATGTGATTAAGCCCTTTGTACACAAACCCCGATCTTATTATCGCTCCATATAAACCCTATGCCCGCAATCGGGCGCTAAAACATTGTATATTCCCATCTCTATTTGATATTTTCCTTTGTAAAGTCATAAACCCACTTTTTCCTAATTTTGGTCTAAACACGCCCATGCAATGTTTTTTAATGTAAATGGATAGATTGAAAAGCCCACATCAAAATTCCAATGAGATTAAGCCCCATTTATATAAACCTCCCACCTAAGCCCCATTTATATAAACCTCCCACCTTTCGCTTCACTCCATATAGCTTCCGCCCGGGAACAAGAGTTAAAGGTCCCGAAGCGCTAATCGCATCGCAAATTTTAAATGGGTTGATTGAAAGACCAAGCTCGACCTTTCGATTGTGATTGGCCCTTTATTATGTAAGCTCCGAGCCTATTATCCCTCATGTAGACCAATAGCCCCGCAGTCGGGCGCCAGCCACTTCATATATATATATGTCCCGTCCCGATACATAAAACCTTTTTTTTAATTAAATTTTCGGTTTTCATATATTATAAAGGGGTTTCCGCTGGCACATATCTCAAACCATATCTGCCATTGATCTTGAGCCAATCAAACGGCCTGCGCATGATCGCATCGCAAGTTTTTTGTTGAGCACATTAAACATAATGCCTCCCCTGATTGGTCAACCCCGATGAGTTCTCCACCGTCGATCTGATCTGAAGATCGATGGTCCGCAGTTAATCGCATCGACGCCTCCCGAGTTTCTCCCCCCGTCGATCGCCGAGCCCCGATTGCATCTGGGTCTTCCACGTGTCCAGATCAGACGGTCTAGATCGCATTTTCCAACTTTGGTTTAAATTCATGTGCCCCACGTTCTAATGTTTTAGGCCAAATCTCGACCATTGATCTCTGCAGATCAATGGCCCTCATTAACCCTTTCTCCGCATTTTTATCTTTTTCATTTTATTCCCAGATACAATCTCCGTCGTTGATTCTTAGATCCAACGGCTCATATTTAACTCGACAGGCCTGCCTCCTGTGGGTCCTTCCTTCTACAAATTTTGATCTCGGTCGTCCGTCTTAGATCCAATGGCTCAGATTGAAACCGCCCTGCCTCCTGTGGATCCTGCCTTCTACAAATTTTGATCTCGGTCGTCCGTCTTAGATCCAATGGCTCAGACTGAAACCGCCCTGCCTCCTATCCTCCGCGCATCATATCCATATCACGCTCATTCTCCTCCGTTGGATCTGAGGTACCAGATCTGACGGTCCACGTTCCATATCACGTAACTTTCAGCACGAAGGATAATTTCCTGAGGGTCGTGCGATATCGGTGGTTTTGAAAATCCATGTGTTGGGCGGGAATGCATATCGCGTTCAAAAAGGCAAAATCGCCTCCCAGCCCTTTCACCGCGCGAAAACAACTGTTTTGCTCCCCAAAACCACTTTCCCTCTTTTCCGTTGTGTTTTATCGTGCACGCCTTCCGGCGTTGATCTCTGTAGATTAATGGCTCAGATCTAATCTGGCCTTTCATATATCGCCCTCCACCTCTTCCAAAGGGATTTGTAACGCAGATCTCCGCCATTGATCGCATGGGCCGATCTCATCCGACGGCCCATGATTGTTCTGAAGCCCCAATTGCGTTTCCTTTGCAAATTCCTCTTCCAAAGGGTTTTTTACCCCATTTCTTCGCATTTTATTCTATTTCCAAAATAACGTGACTCCTTCACATTATTAGTTCATTGTTGATCTCGACCGTTGATCTCCTTGATCAGTCATAGATCGACAGTTCTAACTTAATTCTTCCCTCGCTTTCCTTTTAACCTCCCGCAAACAGATCTCCACCGTTGGATGCTGCCATCCAACGGCCACACTCCTTCCCCACAACCTCTGAAGCAGTTTACCCAATAACGCAGTATTTCTTAATAACTTTTGTATTTTGTAGTTGTTTAATGGTTTTTCCATTATATTGAAGAAAATCTAAGGGCCGGGGATGACGATTCTCGTGCCTTTGATTCATAAAAGAGAATCCATTCACAGGGTTCACCTCCACGTTTCATCAATGCTTCATGTGCATTGATGCCATATGAGCCCTGTGTGGCCCTGCACATCAACAAGACATAGTGTGATTCAATCAAATTAAAAGAGTATCAGTGTCGAAGACGAAACACAGCAGAACAGAGGATTGAAGATGAATTCCATAGTTTAGTTGATTACGGCTAAGATTGATTATCAAAAGCCTAATCCATTAAATTAAAACAGGATTAAAAACAAATCAAAAGATCTATCAAACAGAAAGGCCTCCACCACCACAACAGAGGCCAAATGATTCCTCTCAGCTACCACAAACCCACCTATTGCCTCAAATCATTCAAACAGAGGCCGAAGTTATTAATCAGAAAGAAGATATTTGCCTCAGCGCAGCCGAATAGTTAATTCTGCCAAAGGAAACTAATGCAAAATATCAACAAATTTATTACTACATGAAACAGAGCCTTAAAAGTCAACAAAAGCTCCCACCGAGCTTAATACTTAAATGTAAATCAATTTATACAGTGAAAATATATGTACTCTTCTCCATTAAGCCCCTCAAAGGCCGAGAAGCATTAATCTGTATTGATTGAACCCAGGAGATCTTTTATCAGATCCCACCTCCTCATTCTTTCTATAAATACTCTTATAGAAGATGAGAAAATGTTGGTTGCTGAACTTTGAAATATACTTGAGCTTGAGACTTCTACCTGTAAATAGTGTTCACTGGCTCTTGAAGCTTTGCTTGTGATAGATAAGTTAGTCTGAGAAGTGAAGATGATTGCTGAACTGAAACACTGGACTTAAAGCTGTAACTGGTTTGAAGCATCAATACAAGCTAATTTATGGGATCCTGGTCTATGTCGACGGTGATGTTATTTCTTATTGTAAATTGTTATTTTATTTCTGTTTTCACTTTGTCCATATTCTCTAATAAAGAACAACAAGAATAGAGTTAGGATTTATTATACATCAGTACCCTTCTCTGACTAATAAGCTTTATCTTAATGTTTTCTTCCAATTTGTGTTATTTGGGAATGATTCAATTCAGTTTAAGTAGTTAGGAATGTTGGCGTTCCCTCGTCCTACTATCTTAGCTAAATATTGTTCTTAAATGTTATTTTCAGTTTATGTTAAGTAGAGATGAACTAAGGAAGTTATGGTGAGCCCTATCCTAGTTTTATCCCCAAAGACTATCTGAAAGTTTCCCTTGGAATGTGTTGAAAGCTGGCTAGTTTCAAAGTACTTACCAGATCTTAGACCATTCTTTGTTATCTTATGTGATTCTCTTGAAAGTTTACCAAGTAAAGTAGAGCTAGGAGAGGTTTGTGGTGAGCCCTGCCTGCTAGTTTCTTCTCCAACAGTTGCTTTTAAAGTTTCCCTTTGTTTTTTAAATGTTTTTCTATTGAAAGTGTATCAAAGGCTGGCTAGTTTCGAAGTACTTACCAGATCCTGGATTAATTTTATGTCGTTCTTAAGTGTATTTCAAAAGCTGGCTAGTTTCAAAGTACTTACCAGATCTTGGGCTGCTCTTTGTTCTTCATTTGTTTAATTCCCCTTCTTGTTGTATCATTTCATTCCATAAATCAAACTTTAAAGAGATCCTTAAACATAGATGACTTGCCCCATGGACCACTCTTGCTCCTTGTTGTTACAATTAAACCCTATTATGACTCCATATCCCAATGGATTAAAACCAGTGATTATCTATCTTTTTGGCCAAAGCTTGTTCTGATTTCTTGCAACTTCACACCTTTGAAACTCTTTCCACTTAGAACTTTCCACTCAAATAATAATCATGCTCAACCATCCAAAAACAAACAAAAACCCTCGGACTTCATAACTAGCCTAATATCATTACCCAAAAGCTTTAAAGATAAATCAATCTTTGCACTTTATTGGAGAGATCCCTCTCCGGATTCAGGAGGGCTAGATCCTAGAATCCCAAAGTGGTGGAAATAAGTGTTCTCCATGCAGTTGGAATTTTTCCAATCTTGCTAATTACAGGGTGCTAACAGGATCAAGCACGTGTAAGGTTACTCATCATCAGGTGTCAAAGAGTATCATATGTCAAAGAGTATCAGTTTTTTCCAAGTGGAGACTTTAGTCAAAAGAAGAGTTTGAAGACAATAGTCCAACATGTGCCATGTCATCAAACTAAATTTTCCAAAATGATGGGCAAGGTTATTCCATGAAGGCTGTCATGATATAAATGTTTTGTTAATGGGCAGCATGGTATAAAGTTAGGATTCCTCTCGAATATGACTTGGATTAGTTTGTTTTGATTGTAATAATTAAGAGTTCTAGTCCTAGTAGGACTCTTACTCTTGTTTCGAATAGATGTCAGTCTTAGTCTCTATAAGTTAGTCAACAGTTAGTTTTAAGTGTCAGTTAAATTAAAATGGTTTGGCCACTTGGCAAGGTAGTTGTAAAGGCTAAAAGGCCTATAAATAATGTATATTTTGAGGTACCAAGGGTTGGAAAATGTAATCATAACATCGACTTTTGTAAATTCTTTGAGCAGATTGATATATACAGAAACAGAGTGACTTTTTCTGAAGCTGAGATTCTTATTATACTTCAGTGAGCTTTATTTCTTCTCTCATATGTTTTATTTCCATAGTTTTGATGCTTAATACTCAGAATTCATGGGAACATGCTCTGACTTCCTTTAAGTGTTGATTTATGGTGAATTGAGCTTTTTGGTCTTATCCTTGGATGTTTTTCTTCAATGCTTAAAGACTTATTACTCAGAATTCATGTTATTCATGCTCTGACTTCCTTTAGGTGTTAAGATTTGATGAATCTCTTCTAAATACTTTCTTTTCAGTACCTTGAGGTATCATTACTTAGAATTCATGCACACATGCTCTGACTTCCTTTGAACCTTAAGTTATTGAGACCTTTTTGAATGTACTACCTTTTTCATTGAAGTATATACAAGCCTCAGTTTTATAAGAAGAGCTATTTTCTTATCTTATCCCTATCACTGACTGCATAGCCCAATGGTAACTTATCTTCATCTTTCAACCTGCAAACATACAAAACCACAAACCATAGAGTTAGCCATCTATCTTTATACAAAATCAATAACCCTTGAGAGAGCCCTCTCAGGCTGAGGAGGCTAAGCCTCAGCCAAAATATTGGTTTGAAATAGTTACACTGAGGTAGTCTGATCAGTAGCCTATCAGGGTCCTATTTTGGTGATAATAAAGTGGATACCATTACCCCTAAAAGAACTCCTAAACCTAGAGGTATACCATCACCTTCAATAGCAGAACAAAGTGAACCTTTAGTGGCAGAGCAAAGTGAACCAGTAATCATGGAAACATAGCAACTGTAGAAACTTGATACACCTACTATTTCACCTGCAAAAAAAATTCCAACTATGAGTAAACATGGCAGAAAAAGGATTACAAGGAGCCAAAGAGTGGCTAAAGGAAATTTAGAAGAGACTCCCATAGTCCAAGCTAAGGATATAGATGAGGGAGGAAAGAAGCTCAAGAAAGATAAATCAGCAAAGAAGTTAGAGTTTACAGGTGAGGATGCATGTTTTATGTTTCAGGCTAGGAAACCCATGACAAGACATGCTAGAAAACTCTTGGAATGCAGTAAATAAGTTTAGAGGGTCATTGACATTGTCCAGCCACCACCAAGTATCATTGACCTATCATCACCTGCAAAAGAGGATCAAGTCATCAAGCAAAAGAAAGGAAAGGAGAAAATTATTGAAAAAACAAAGTTTGAGGTCATTGAGGAAGAGTTGAAGTTATAAAATCATGAAATAGCAGTCATGAAGAAAAGAGGCAAGGAAGCATAACGTCCAAAAGGTGTAGTTTGAGAAAATGAAAGAGATTTGGGAAAATCAAGTTGATAGTGTATCAAAGACTTTAGATGATACACAAAAATTAATCAAATGGACTATGCCATTGAGGAAAGAGGTAAAGCATGTTAGAAGAATGAACCTGCACTTGAAATCTAGCAACAAAAAGCTGAAGGACCAAGTTAAAGACCTCCAAGAACAGTTAGAATTGATCCATGAGGAGCTGTAGAAGAAGGGTTTAAAGATGAATGTAGTTGAGGAACCCATAGCTCAACTCATTATTAATGAAGAAGAAACACCTCAAGGCACTTAAGTTGAGCTTGTTCATGTTTTGAGAGGTCAATGGCATGTTGAAAACCAAATTTGTACAGCTGGAAGGTACCTTTTTGAAACAAGGTCAAAATCTGGAAATTACACACTTTTCCACAGTTTCATAGCATTTCCTAGGTTTGAAGCCAGGAAAATGCTACGAAAATTTCTGTAGCTTTCCTTTTTCTTCTAAAACCAATTTTTGCAGATTTCAAGGAGAGGAAATGGTAGTGATGATGTGTCCAGTCATGATGGACACCATGCAAGAGCAAAGAAGCAGAAATTTTGATTGCAAAAGTCATTTTTTGTACGCTACGACACTACCATGCTTTCGTAGCGAGTTGTTTTGAAGGTTTCTGCGCAGGTTTAAGAGTAGCTTTGGACTGGAGGACACATTCAACAAGTCAAGGGACCTTGCCAACAATCATCCATGACTTGAAGACCATGAAATGGAGACAACTCATTAGTTGAAGACTTCACTGAAGATAGGTCATGTTTTCCTAAAAAATAGGGTTTGTTTCCATATGTTAAGGAGGATATTTAAGATGTCAAGTAGTGATGAGTTCTATCAAAGCCTATTCGAACATGTGAAGCATTATTTGTCAGATATACAACTGTTTTAAGAGATAAGGTAGTTTGATGTAATAAATAGGATTTTGAGTCTTATTAGGAAAAAGACTGTTTTATAGTGTCGCTGTCATTTTCTCATTAAAGCACATGTTTTCCTGTTATGCAAGGTGTCATAGGAAGGGTTCGATGAATCTAGCCAAGAGGCAGATCATCTCTGATGTAAGAAAATCTATTAAAGAGAAAATTATCGAATTTGTAAAGGGTTGGAAATTTTTTGCACTACTGCAGCTTTATGTAATTTGACTGATATGAGTAATACAAAGGAATTTTTCTTGACAGACCTGAGATTCTCATGGAGTTTTTAGCACTTTTCTTATCTATATTTTTATGTGTACTACTTGCAGTGGATTTCATCTTTATTACTCAGAATTCATATGTGTATGCTCTACTTCCTTTATTGATGAAATGTCTGTGTTATTCTATGTTCCATGTGTTATTTACCTTTGCTAAAAACTCTTACCTGCCTCAGCTTCCATGTTAAGAGACCTTACCACTAAAATCACTGATTTGTTGACTCCATAAGCCTAATGGTCGCAGACCTGTACTCTTTTCAACCTACACACATCACAATCAAGCTATTTTCCAAATAGATTTAGCCATCTAGTTTCATCATTATCAAATATCATTAACCCCTTTGAGAGAGCCCTCTCAAACTAAAGAGGCTAAGCTTTAGTCACAAGCTGGTTTGAAACAATTAAATAAAATTGTCTGATTAGCAACCAATCAAGTGCAATTTTGTGATAACAATGCAGATGATAAAATTTGTTAGGTCCCTACATTACTAATGTATTCCCTTATTTTTGTCAATGTATCCCCCTTATTGTTATTGTTGTATGCTTATAACCCCCATATTGTTATTATTGTGCCCTTACATTATTATTGTTAGGTCTGTTAGGATTATATTGTGACCCCATGGACTCATATATATAGAAAGGAGGTTTTGTCATTTGTATCATCCAGAAATTGTCATTTATGTAATGTAAAGGAGGTTGCCCCCTTGAAGTGGCTTATTTCTAAGGCGTTGATCTCTCTTTTCTTCTATTTTTGGAGCTCGTTTCATAACATTTGGTATCAGAGCTTTGGATTCTAGGGTTTCGCTGCACCAAACAGACCATCATGGCATTTTCACTATAATTTTTTTTATATGAAGGTTCAGAAGCTGAAATGTTTACCATGCAAAGCCAAAATCCTGAGGAAATTCATGTAAAACTTTCAAACCTTGGTTTGCAATATTTTCAGAGATATGATCTATGGAAGTTAGGGTTTTTTCAGGCTCCCAAATTTCATCTCAAAGATGTGACTGTGGTAAGATTGTCATAACTTTCTCTCTAAGCATCAGATTGGAATTCTGTAAGAAATGGTTGAAATTACACAGACTGTAGTTTTATGTGTATTGATTTTAGAGCCGAAGGAGGAAACAGTGACACGTGGCACGCCATACAAGTTCGCTCTACTGAACCAGTCCATAATTAGGTCATTGTGGGAGATTGGACATAACTTTGTCTTGGAGAATACAAACCAGGTCAGACTTGAGGCATTAGAAAGAATATTCAGAGGGCTACTATAGGACCGAAGGGAAATTCTTGGGGATCTGAAATTACAGAGATACATCTATTTCAATATCGAGATCCTCAAAAGCAAAAAAAATTGTGTATTTTTTTTTCAAATTGCATAATTCTTTTTTGAAAAATCAGTTTGAAATTTTTCCAAGGGCATATTCAAGCATATATATCAGTAGTAGGTTCTAAAATGCCACTTAAAAAGACTTCAACACCCATTAAGCTCTCAGATGGCTCTACTATGACTCATGAAGAGAAACAAGTGCAACATGATATATCAAAATTACAAGAGCAAGTGCATCACATTTCGCTCTCGCAAAGCGCAATAAGAAATGAAATGGGTGGTTTGAAGAAAGGTGTGGAAGCTAAGATGGATGGATTGAAGAATGGCATGGAAGCTAAGATGGATCACATGAAAGCTAACATGGAAGACATGAAGAATGATCTAAAAGTAGACATGGAAGGTTTGAAGGAAGGTTTGACAAAGTTGATACAAGAAACGATTCCTAATGGCGAAAATGTAGTACAAGAAACTCATGATGAGAACTAAATAAATGTTAATTGCGATTTCATAAACTCTAATGTTGGATGTAAGACCTGCCATATTCCAAAGATGGATATGAGGAAGTTTGATGGCTAGGATCCTGTAACATTGATAATAGAGATGGAGCAATATTTTGATCACCATAATGTGCAAAACACACAAAAGGTACGCATTGCAACTTTACATTTAGAACAAAATACATTTGTATGGTATCGATGGTTTTGCTCTTTTAAAAAAAATTTCACTTGGTCAATTTTTATAGAGGAAATGATAGCACAGTATGAGAATACAAAGAGCAGCACCTTCTTTAGCCAATTGATAAATATCAAACAAAAGGGTACAATGGTGGAGCACATTGAGCACTTCCAAAATTTGAATATAAGCGTAATTGATATTCCAGAGAAACACATGATTGATGTCTTCATAGGGACATTAAAGGATGTAAGGACCAACCCTGTAATTTACTAGATGAGCGCTAGGCTTTACATATATATATATATATATATATATATATATATTTTTACACAGAAACTACGAAATGAAACCACAATCATACAAGTTTGAACTCAGTAAAATTAAATCACATATATCAAGTCCATAAATTTAACTTCATAACACATACATATATTTAACTTGATTATAGGCACAATGAAATCATCATAATTAAAAACAATATAACTAACACATGTACCGTTCACCCTTGGACGAGAACCAAACTTGACTTGCCGCTACTTGAGTCCCTTTGTTTTCGTATACCTCCAAGCCTGAATGTTGTCGTCCTTAATCCGAATGTAATGACCCACCGGTTGACCTCCCAGCCTACTCCTTGGATACTCTCCTTCCCCGCGGACCCCCGAGCTGCAATGGGGTTGTACAACGAAGGAATGTGCTAGCTAATAGAGGTGAGCCCCTCTTGGCTCAAGATTCCCCTCTCTATAATACTCTATCCCACCAAACTCAACTATAGCTTGTAACCACTCAAAATGACATAATCTCTTCCATCCAACAATAGGGTAAACAAAAGGTCATTTTCCCTTCCATTTCCCTTTCTTTTATAGAAGGTTTCATAGGTGACATTTGGAATTTCATGCATAAATAATTATTTTTTTATTACCCCAAAATTTGATTATTCACCCACCCATGTGTCACCCTCTCATCAAGACTCTCAAAAATAATTTACTTAATTATTAATTTAAAAATAATATTTCCCTCAACCCAACGAGGTTTCTTATTTCTTCTCCTAGTTGTCTCTTCATTCCCCCTTTTTACTCCTTAATTTGTGTTTATGACTGAAGTTAATTGATGATTCCCAGATTTGGTCCCCTAACTACCTCAATTTTCCATTTTGATGAATATTCTTATGTTGGCTTTTGCCACATCGAAGTTCTCTAAATTTCTCAAATTTTAATTTATTAATCTTATTTTAATTCACCACCCTCTTCTCTTAATGAAGTTTTTAATAAATCTATATACTTAACTCTATGTCCCTCTTTCCCCCTTTTTCCTAATTAAGTCTTATGTATTTAATATTTTGTTTTAACATGGAAAGGTTAGAGTTATCATGGTAAGATATTTTATCTCTTCCTATTCCTCCCTTACCCTAAGTTGTATTCTTGATTTAATTCCTTTGGTTCTAACATCATATGTCACTTGATATGAATTAGTTGGATTTTCCTATATTGATTATATTTATTAGTTTCTTTAATGATATCGAGGGTGTCAAGTTGTTCATGCCCTTCAAGAACTTCCATTCAAAGTTCCAAGTGTAGAGACTCAAGACTATATTCTACTAGATGAACGCTAGGCTTTAACTTTTTTCTTTTTTTTGCAGTAATTTTGTAGATGAAAGTCATTTAATTATTATTATTACTATTTTTATTTTTCTACTCTTTTTCTTTGCAGAAATTTTACTTTGCAGTAATTTTTGTAGATGAAAATCATTTACTTATTATTACTACCCCATATATATATATATATATATATATATATATATATATATATATATATATATACAATGAATATTGCAAATATTAGTTCAAATGTTGATTATTGTAAATATGTTTAGACATTTCCATATAAGTGGACTCGTTTTCTTTTCTTACTTGATTGGTTTTCTTTTCTTACTTGATTGGATCATGATATCCGACATCGTTTTGTTAGTTGTGTTGACATATTGTGTTGTAATTCAACAATCACTTTGTAAAGTTGATTGACTAAATAAATCATATTCAGAATAGTAAGTTTCCTAGTCGAGTCAATCATCAGAGTAAATAATATTTTCCATCAATAAACCACAAAAACAAGGTTAGCCTCGTGTCTTTCCCAACAAGGCCATTGAGAAGTTGACTACTTCCCAAGGAAACAATGCCATAAGTGCCAAGATACATAAAAGGAATTTCAACATTTGTGTGGCCAAGTGGCGTAGCAGGCAAAATTCCAACCAAGAAGATTTAGAGATCAAATTTCTATTTGGAGATAAAGTGAAAAGTTAGGAAGTGGTGCTCAAGTTCCAACTATAATGAGATGTTGCTAAATAATAGTGTACACTTAGCCTCCAAGGCGGACCAGCACTTTCATTAAAAAAAACAAAGAAAGTGGGCTTAACCACCTATCAACTCCCATAAAAATAGCATGATCCAAGTTATGACTTATAGCTATGAATAACAAAATAGGATTAGGGGGTCTCAGCTTTGGAGGCAAGGAAAGGAAAGTCAATGGCAGCCAACGGCTAATCCTCCTCATATGTTCTTATGTTATGGAATGGATAAAATATGGCCGACAATATATAAAAACCCATGATGGGATAAAATCAAGAAACCCATGGTTCACTCCATCCATCATGTTCAAAATTTATTACTCAACTGGATAAGTTGGCATGATTTGGAACAAAAAGCAAGCAAAAAAATTTCGACACAGAAAACGCGGAGTCATTGTTGGCACTTTTATCCTATATCTCGATCTCCAGTGTTCAGTTAACTTAGGATTCTGAAACTCCTATGTGGCAATGTTATAGCTAATTTTAGATTGTGATATAATATATGGGTATTAACTCAGCTTGACTCTTGTGATCAAAGGCATTTCTTTCACATGTTGTAGAGTTGTGGATAAGATGATTGCAAACCTAAATTTTCCCTTTACAGTTTTTTTTTTTTTTTTTTGTAAAAGCAAAAATCTGACACATAGTTGAAATGGATTTGATCAGGGAAGACACGCTATAAATCATATCCAATCCGAAATTCTGATTTTGCAGATTGCATGCCATTACTAAGATATTTTTGCATACTTAGTAAGGGGATTAGGAAGGGGATTCTGCTCCCTTTTTTTTTTCAAACTTTTTGATTGAGATCAGAGGAGAGAAGCCTTGCCAGGTGGTGGGTTCGTTTCCCAAACCGGGCCAGTGAAGAACTATGCAGGCAAAGTTACAGGGTTTGTGATCTTTACCTGCCTGATTTCGGCCACAGGATGTCTCATCTTTAATTTACTAATATCATAATCCTAATATTATAATATCAATGGTCATCTACTATTGATATACTATAATCATAATACTTACCATAGATATTATTTCCTGACACGTCACAACACATTAAAAAAATTATGTTTCAAAATTATTGAAAAGCTTTAACCGAAAGAGAAACAAATTACAAATTTTACCATGAAAATTTTCACGGAAAAATTTATTGAAAACAACTTAATTTGATACAAATTTTTCACTTAACTATTATTTGTTCACACTTGACAATTTTCAGGCAAACAAATCCTTTATGAGGCTGGAAAGTATATGATGGATAAAGAAAAGGGGCATGAAGCCATTTCGGGTATCTCGAAAGAGTGCTTGACAGATATCTCTCGAGCTTTACTTAAAGGAACATTCTGGTTCTCTCCGATGCTATAACTCTTTATAGTGGTTAATAGTAAGATAAATAACTCTTTTGTTGGTTAAGTAGTTGAAATGTACGAATGCTATTAACAACTGGGTGCAATGAGAATCTCAACTATCACTGTAGTTGCACAAAAGTTAACTCATCATAGTTATTAATACCCAAATTGTTATCCCCAACATCCTAGTGACGTGTAATGTTGTAGATAGTTATTTTATTTTTAATTTAATGAAGGAGTAGTGATAAATTATTTGTGTTTAATCGGATATCATGGAGATACAAATACCATCAATCAAGGATCTTTTTCCAGGTCAGATTAAATGGGTTTAACGTCTCCTTCACAGCTGTAGAATCAAAATTAGATATAGCATTTCTTTTTGTCCTCAACCGTTATGAAGAATCAGCTTTCCGCTTCTTGGTTTCTTGAGTAATTGCAAAGTTTAATGAGATGTTGTGTCAGTTGGTGGAGTATTTGCAATGGATCATGGGAACTGAGAGACCACTCATTTCTGTCTCGAGTTGCGAATGCAACAAAAACTGTAAGACAACAACACTCCGTGTCCATCTTGATTTCTTCTCTACACATACACATCCTACAAATTGGCTTCGTGGCGACTACTCTTCACGAGCTTCAATATCTAGCCCATCCACCAAATCAGGAAGAGATGATTCACAACTTACAAATATTGATATCCAACAGCATATTTTTTTTATTTTTTTTATTATGGTGACAGATATCACATATCTCATTCAGTGGTTCATTCAATGTCTCTTTCTCATATCACAGTTACTTGGATTAGAAATATCAGCTTCCACGTGTTGATAAGGTTTCTGCTGTAGGGAGATCGAGGAATTATCTTTTAGCTTTCATACTATAGGCTTGTAGTTTATAAATTTATACACAGAGAATACAGTTGCCACATACTACATCCCTTTATTTCTTGAAGAAAGGAAATGGTTGCTAACTTAAATTCTATGTTTTTTTTTTTTTTGGTCGAGAAACATTTTTTTGGAATCACCTTCCAGTGTGCTAGTCAGTTTCAAAGCAATTTCGAATGATATTGTTATGGGCTCTGGTGAAAAAAATCAACAGATCATTTTAGGTACAAACTCCTTTTAATTTATAAGTATTCTCAAGCAGGAACCCCAGTACACATCATTATTTACTAAAGTGTATGTGCTGATTTAATAATCAATCTTAGTGGTGATATCTATTATTTATCGTATACAATGACCAAAGCTTTCTAATTTGGCCGAAGTGATCTAAGAATAACCTTATAAATAATGAGGGTTTTGTTAACTGCATGGTTTTAGGACTCGAGAGGTAAACTGTTGAATTATATTATATCTGAAACTTGATGTTCTGCAAGGGAAACTGACGTAGTCTGAAGGTAAAGGTTAGTTTCACAGATGCAAAACAACAATATATGAAAAAAATCCTATCTGGTTTTTGAGGGAACTATTTTAACTTTTATCAGAGTCAGTTTATGAAGGGGTTACATAAGAGAACTCCAACCATGAATTACTGAATAGAATATGTGCAAACAAAAATGTGGAAGAATTCATCTCCTATGCACAGATGGTCACAATTCCTTAGAATTGATTTTGTGTGCATAAAAAAAGCTGAAGCCATTTAATGAATTGATGTCACAAGGATATTACGAAAGTCCTTTGGGAAGTTCACAATACTAGGATGCAGTTCTCTTTTTCTTTTGCTGAAAAGTAATTGTATTATATTACAGTTTTCAGTTGTGCGGGTTTTAATTCCAAACTCAAGTCTTGGGAGAATCAATATTGTTTGACTACAGAGACAACTCCTGCGAGATTCTATGTTTTTTTTTTTTTTGAAGACGAGGAAAATGGAAAAATCAATTAACGGCAGCAATTCATTCTTAAATTTAGGTAGAGTTCAAAGAGACGATCTAATGTACAGAAAACAAGCATAATTTGGCTAAATCCTTAAATCGAAAGTTATGAAGAAAATTCAGATCATCCGACGGCCAATTTCGATTCCAAAGTTTTAATTTTCTAAATAATTGACACAATTAAAAACGGACATATGCTTGCATCTCATTTTTCCACGGCGATTAACCAAGGGAAAATTTCCACCAAAAATTTGCTACGAAAATCGCAATCAGACCTTGCATATTAGATTATCAGACTTTCAGATGGACAAGACAACAGATGGCAATATTCTTTGAATTCTAAACTAAGGGAAGCAGAATTGGAACCACAGCAAAAAAAATTTACAAGAATTACACAACGGCCAATTGATAGACACCCAGAGGAGCCACAGGTTCCATATATAGTGGCGAGTTCTCATAATTCTAAGCCTTAAACCCTTAGCATTTTAGAGCTTGAGACACATTAAATCAGAGTATAAATTCCTTCAAACTTTCCAGGCATTCAAACAGAACATAAATCCCTCAACTCATTAACCAAGCTAATATGGTCAATTCCAGAAAAGATCTACGTTCAGCAGTTTGTTAAAGACCAAAGCTCGACAAAACAGTGGATCTAACATCTCAGAGAACAGATCTTTCCAAATACTGCAGCGATTGACCATGAAAAACGGCATTGGAAGAAAGCTTCAAGCAATTTTACCATTCAAGCACTCTAGAAGCGTGAAATAAAAGCTTCTACAGATAAATCACCAGTCTAATCATTCAGAAAATGAATCTTCATATAGTTTTTTTTTTTTACCAACAAAAGCGGAATGAACCAGAGATCCAATAAGATTAAGGCTTCATGAAAGAAATCTTGTCTTACAAAACACAAAAATAATACAAGAAAATCTTAATACTTTATGGACCTATAGGTCCCAGAGGCTGAACCTTTGCTTTGATACCAAGTGTAGAGTTATCATGGTAATTAATTTATCTCTTCCTATTCCTCCCTTACCCTAAGTTTTACTCTTGATTTAATTCTTTTGGTTCTAACCTCATATATCATTTGTTATGAATTAGTTGGATTTCATATATTGATTATATTTATTAGTTTCTTTAATGATGTCGAGAGTTGAGTTTGGTCATGCCCTTCAAGAGCTTCCATTCGAAGTTCCAAGGTTGCCATGCCTAAGAATTTATTTTTGATGCCAAGGGTGCCAAGTCGGTCGTGCCCTTCAAAAATTTCTTCTTGAAAGTCCAAGGGTGCCACACCACTTGCCCTTCAAGCATCCAGTGGTTACGAGGGGAAATTATATGTGCAACAACGGAGACCCTTATCATCTCATATGTTGCCTGCTATAGTGAGACTAATGGTGTTGGGGATCAAAGAATCTGCCTTGATGCGCGCCCCCCAGAAATCCTCGTGAGCGAACCCAATTTGGGACCTGCCCTCACGGCATCATGATCTTCAAGGCGAAGGTGTTTTGACCTTTCCAGCCTAAGTCATGGCGAGAGTGCTAGTAGGTGAGATCAGGGACACTGTCCCACCCCTCCCATGAAGTTCCATCCAATTGTACAACCCCATCACCCATATGTGAGTCATTCGACCAAGCAACTAACATGTTCTTGCAGCCACTGACATATCATCAAAGTATATATATTTAGCAAGTTTCAAACGGGACTTAGAATTTAAAAGACAAAATATTAATTTCCATCAAACCAGATGTCGTCAACTCATCATATGTGAGTGCCTCTCGCAGTTTCCTGTAATACTCAATAATCATCAGTAACCAAGTTTCTTAGTGTTAGTCATTGTCATAAAAAAATCATCAACATGACATAGTCATCCACATCATTGTTTATCGTGAACCAGAAGTAATGTAAGTAGACAACATAAGGAACACATCCATCACAACTATCATAATCATAACGTCAATAGAAAAATATATATCCATCAAAGCCACCATCACCCTAACACCGACTAGGAAATAAACATATCCACTAATAGTAGAGCGAAGTGTCTGTATCCTCCACCTGAGGTCCTCAGATAATAATGTGTGAGCCTTAAGGATAAATCATTGTTAATGTCATATCAAGGTCAAAAATCTAGAGTGGGGCACTACACCAAGGGTTCCATGCCTAAGAATTTATTTCTGATGCCAAGGGTGCCAAGTCAGTCGTGCCCTTCAATAATTTCTCTTGAAATTCCAAGGGTGCCACACCACTTTCCCTTCAAGTATCCAGTGGTTACAAGGGGAAATAATATGTGCAATGTCAGAGACCCCTATCATCTCATATGTCGCTTGCTATAGTGAAACTAATGGTGCTGGGGATCAAGGAATCCGCCTTGATGCGCACCCCCCAGAAAATCCTCGTGAGCGAACCAAATTTGGGACCTGCCCCCACGACAATGTGATCTTCAAGTTGAAGATATTTCGACCTTTCCAACCTAAGTCACGGCGGGAGTGCTAGCGGGTGAGATCAGGAACACTGTTCCACCCCTCCCATGTTGTTCCATCCAATTGTACAACCGCATCACCCATATGTGAGTCATTCGGCCAAGCAACTAACATGTTCCTGCAACCACTAACATATCATCAGAGTATATGTAATATATATAACAAGTTTCAACTGAACTTAGAATTTCAAAGACAAAATATTAATTTCTATCAAACCAGATGCTATCCACTCATCATATGCGAGTGCCTCTGGTGGTTTCCTGTCATACTCAATAATCATCAGTAACAAAGTTCTCAGTGTTATTGATTATCATAATAGAAACATCATCATGTCCTAGTCATTCACATCATTGTTTATTTTGAATCAGAACTAATGTAAGTAGCTACATATGAGACACATCCATCATGTTTATCATAATCATAACATCAATGGTAAATTAACATATCCATCAAAGGTATTATCATCATAACATCAATAGAAAACATATCTATCCATAAAATCTATCATCATCATGATATCAATAGAGAACTTGCATATCCATTAATGCTACAATCATATCAATAAAGAACATGCATATCTATAAATGCTATCATCATCATAGTATCAATAAATACATCATAACCATCACATCCACTAATAATAGATTCATGTGTCCGGATCCTCAACCTGAGGTCCTTAAAGAATAAAGTGCGGGTCTTAGGGCTAAATAATGTTAAAATTCATATCACTGTCTGTCAACTAGAGTAGGGCACTACATACACCCCCTCTTAATAGTGGGCTTTGTCTCGAAGTCCTTGGAATAGATAAGGAAAACGGTGATGCATCTCTTCGGCATCCTCCCAAGTGGCTGAACTAGGACTGTAATTGTCCCACTGGACCTTAACCTGGTCCAATAATCGTCGTCTAAGCTGCAAAGTTCGTTGGTCCAATATGTGAACTGGTTCTACCATCACCTTGCCCTCGTCCGAAACCTGCAAGTAACCTAAGTCAATAACATGTGATGGATCTGAAATATAATGATGCAAAACATAAACATGAAACACATCATGAATACGTGCTAGGGATGGAGGTAATGCAAGTCTATATGCTACCGGCCCTTTTCTTTCTAAAACCTCAAAAGGTCCCACAAACCATGGAGACAATTTTGCTCCCTTTCCAAATCTTATAGAGCTCTTTTGGGGCCTTACTCTCAGGAACACCCTATATCCCACTTCATAACTTCGGTCTATTCGGTGAGAGTCAGCATAACTCTTTTTTCGATCTTGTGCTTCTTTTAGCCTCCCTTTAATCATAGTCATTTGTTCTTCCATCTCTTGCACCACTTTTGGCCCTATTAATACTCAGTCCTCTAGTCGGTCCCAACTAAGAGGTGTTCTGCATGGTCTTCCATACAACAATTCAAATGGTACCATCTTGATGGAACTTTGATAACTGTTATTGTAAGAAAATTCCACCAAAGGTAAAAACTCCTCCCATTTCTTTTGTTGGTCCATCACATACATTCGTAGCATGTCTTCGAGGATTTGATTAGTCCTCTATGTCTGACCATCTGTCTCAGGATGGTATGCAGTGCTGAAGTTCAATTGGTTCCCAAGGCTTCTTGGAAACTGGTCCAAAACCTTCCTGTAAACACTG
Organism: Pinus albicaulis; assembly: GCA_034641835.2. Lineage (NCBI taxonomy): Eukaryota > Viridiplantae > Streptophyta > Pinopsida > Pinales > Pinaceae > Pinus > Pinus albicaulis. Next base: position 11,254,239 of record CM076573.1, read on the forward strand.
CTCTCCTATCTGATATGATCTTCCGAGGAAATCCATGTAATCTTACAATCTCATCAATAAAAACTCTCACTATCTCTGGTGCCTTATATGTAGTCTTAACTAGTATAAAATGGGCACTCTTGGTTAATGTGTCCACCACTACAAATATGGAATCATGTCATCCTGAGGTCATTAGTAGTCCCACAATGAAGTCCACTGATATAACTTCCCATTTAGATTCCGGTATCTCATGGGGTTGTAATAACCCTACTGGATGTCTTTGTTTAGCTTTTACTCGCTGACACTCTAAGCATCTTGCTACAAAGTTTACAATGTCCTTCCTCATTCCTTTCCAAAAGAAAAGTGGTTTCAGGTCTGCACTCATCTTCTTAACACCAGGGTGTGCCATGTATACTGCACGATGTGCTTCATTCAAGATCAACTAGCGTATATCTTCATTTGGTGGCACATATATCCTTCCCCGAAATCATAGAAGTCCGTCACCATCAAGGGAGTATTCTTCGTATTTTGGGATTCTCATTTCGTCCTCCCTCAAACTCTTGCTAACCTCCTTGTACCAGGTGTTCTTAAATTACAAGTCAAGCAACTTCTCCCTTAAGTTTGTCTTTAAGGGAATCACTGAAAATATTTGAGGCCTCCTACTTAAAGCATCAGCCACCCTATTTACTATTCCTTTTATGTAATTAATATCAAAATCATATTCACTGATCAGCTGAGACCACCTTCTTTGCCTTGCATTTAAGTGGTCCTGAGTGAATATGTGTTGTAGCCCACAATGGTCAGTTCTAATTTCAAACTTCCTTCCTAGAAGGTAGTGTCTCCAAATCTTTAGTGCATAAACAATTGCTGCCATTTCTAGATCATGGGTTGCGTAGTTCTCTTCATGGGTTCTAAGTTTTCTTGTTCCATATCTGGAACTTTCAAAATTGGTGCCATCGTTAACAATACTTTCAACTGTTGGAATGCCTCTTCACATTTTTCAGTCCAAATGAATTTCTTGTTCTTTTATTGGAGCTCAGTAATGGGGCTTTCTACCCTTGAAAACCCTTCGACAAATCTACGATAATACCCTGCCATGCCCATGAAACTTCGTATTTCATGAACATTGGTTGGTGGTGGCCATTCCATGATGGCCTCTATCTTTGTCAGGTCTACCGCAATGCCATCCCCAGAGATAATGTGCCCAAGATAATGAATCTTTGATTGGTAAAAGGAACACTTTGATAGTTTTCCATCCAATTGGTTTTCTCTAAGACATTGAAGAACTATCCTCAATTGTTTTTCATGATCTTCTGGGGTCTTTGAGTAGATCAAAATTTCATCGATAAATACTTGTACAAACTTGTCTAAATAATCCCGGAATATCCCATTCATCAAACTCATGAAAACACTCAGGGCATTTGTTAGTCCGAAGGGTAAAACTACAAATTCATAATGCCCAAATCTTGTCTTAAAGGCTGTCTTCGGAATATCTTCTTCCCTGATTCTTAATTGATGATATACTAACCTCAAATATATTTTTGAAAACACAGTTTCCCCCTTAATTTGATCAAACAATTCATCTATCCTAGGTAAAGGATATTGATTCTTTATTGTCACCTTGTTCAACTGGCGATAGTCAATGCACAGTCACCAAGACCCATCCTTCTTCTTAACGAAAATCATGGGAGCTCCCCACGAAGATATGTTGGGTCATATGAACCCCAAGTCCAAAAATTCCTTTAATTGTATTTGCAATTCCTTTAGTTCTGGAGCTGACATACGATAAGGTGTATTTTCAATAGGCTCAGTGCCTAGTTTAAGGTCAATGGTGAAATAAATTTCCCTTTTTGGGGGTAGGCCAGGTAATTCTTCAGGAAATACATCCTTGAATTCAACAAGAATTGGATGTTTATCAAAGTTTTTAGAATCACCCTTATCATTTAGAGCCAACACCATGAACATTTGACACCCCTTTCGTTTATATTTCATTAGTTGCATGGAGGATATGAACCTTAGGGACACCCCTCAGTTCTTTCCCCTCAATGATTTTCTTTGTCCATCATCATCTGTGAAATATAGTACCTTGTCTTTGAAATCTAGGAGTGCCTCATGTCGCTCCAACCAATCCATTCCTATAAATACGTCATAGACTCCAAATATCATAGAATACAAGGATACCTTGGTTTTACATACACCCAGGTCCACCTCACAATCCCTTACCATCTTTCCTACATTTCTTTTCATACCACATGCCATTTCTACATTTCTAAAATCATGTTGAGCAATTGATTTGTGTTTAATCCTTGATAATGCATTTAAATAAATAAAAGAATCAGTAGCTCCTGGATCTATTAAAATGACAAAAATCATACCATCAATATTACATGTGTTTTCCAACACAGTGGACTGTTGGAAATATTGTCATTGATGGCAAAGGAATTGGCAAAGAAAAGACAGGAAGGCAGCAGATGAAACAGAGGAATTAGGGGTTTAATACAGTTTGCAAAGGAGATGGCAAAAGGGAGAGCTGCTAGGAATATTCAAGGCAATAGATTGAAGGACAAATTGAATATTTGGCCAAGATTTGTGTATGTGGATGAAGAACCGTGGAATTATGTTCGAGTAAATCTGGAATTTACATGACCTGTGTAATCAATTTCATAATGGGAAGAGGATACCTATGGCGCACAGAGAAGAATTAATTCATCAGGATATGTGTATTATATGTGTATTGACTGATGTAATTCTTGTATGGAATCCCTTGAACCTCTGTGTGAATAATCTTTGTAATGAAGTCGAATGATGTCCTGTGTAATTGGAAGGGTTGAATAATACTCTGTATCCGATGAGGGAGTTGATGGGAGATGGCGCAGTTTAATGGAGTAGCGGAACACTTGGTGACGACAGAACGCAAATCATTAAAGAGCAATTTAATTATAATAATACTTTTAAAAGGCGTCGGAACCCTGCGTGGATGAGCGGAACCATGACCATATGAACAGTAAAGGCGGTTTACGGTTTTCATCGCACCACCTATGCGGAGTAAGCAATATTTCCGGATGAGGAGCGATTCCATAGAATACTCGACACGCGTCCCTGTACGTTTTTACAAAACCGCTTTTTACTGTGCGTCATCGCGCGTTATAGTTCGACCCAGGACGCCCAGCGATATCGTTGAGCGTCGTTGATCTGGGAAGAGGTCATCGGACGGTCATTATTTGTTGAAGGTGCGCGAAGATTAACATAGGTACGGCGGGCCATCGCCCGTTAACGTTCGGCATCGAAGGTCGAAGCGATATGCGAATACGCCGTTGATCCAGAAGCTTGTTAATCTAACGGTGATCGGACGCTGGACTTGCACGAGGTTTACTATGGTATGATGGGCGTATTGGATTGGCTATTAACTATGTATGTGGGCCCGGGATCAAAGGTTTATCGCAAGATTAATTTATTTGGAAGCGTTGGATATTTCTATAAAGTCCGAAGGGTTAAACTTTAGATATAAGGCCTGGGAATTCAAAAAGTTGTAAATATAATTATTTATCAATTTCTTTAAAATTGATAAATAAATTAAAAAGAGATCAAAGGCCCCGTGGGACAAACTAAAAGGAATACCTCTAGCGGTTCGTGGTTTTGACTCATGGTTTTAATAAAGGGAAAACTATATAAGGAGAAGAAAAATAAAGAACGAGGTGTGCATTGTAAGGGTTGTGAATGAATTTTCTAAAAAGAATATCTGTATGGGCAAGCTCTATTCTTAACTAATAAATCTGAGACCAAGATGCACCCATGAATATAATCTGACGATGATAAATCTCTGGTTTGAATGACGGACGATATCATGAAGAACTGGTGTGAGTATATAGAAGATAAATAAATCTGGTAACCGGCAAGGTATGTCATATGGAAATTGGTGGATCCAATATAAAAATTGATGAAACAAGGTCCGCAGTAGTGCTGAGGGTCGAAGCCTTCAGAGAGGGGGTTGTAGCTCCCTTCCAGTGGTAGTTGGTAAACGAGAGAAGGTTGTAGCCTTCTGCAGGTGGGTGTCTGCGTGCTGGTATAAGTCTGCACCAACATATATTGTATGAAGTTTTCTCTATAATAAATATTGAAGACTGAGATTACGGCAGCGGTGGTTTTCTCCCAAATTTGGTTTCCACCTTAAATCCTGGTGTTCATATGTGTTGTGTATGTTTGATGGTTTGTTCTGTTCATGCTTAATGCTTATCTGATGCAATTATCTAAGTAAAAACATAATAAGATATCTGTACATACATGTTGGATGCAGTACCGTAACTTAAGGTTTTAAGAGAAAGAAAAGAAAAAATAGTTCAGCCCTGAATACTGATTCACCCCCCCCCCAGTATTTCTCCCAACATGGACTGGTGTTCGACCTGAAAATTGTTCACCACTGCATGGATGCGATGAGCCTTCCCCAGGTCCCCCACTATAGCTGCTTTCTGAGTTGAATTGGTATTACCTGTCTTTTGAGGGCAATCCCTCTCGTAGTGAGCACCTCCACAAGTCCAACACCCCCTCTTAGGAGCTTGGCTTCTATTATTGGCTGAACTGGGAGTTGGCTTGGAACTCTGTTGGAAAGAGCCAGATTTTTGGGATCGATGCTGAGATGGTGTGACTTGGTGTTGTCGCATAAGACGATGATGTTGTTGTTGATGAGCTTGCTGAGGTACCCTATGCAGCTGCTGAGTTGGATGCCTATATGGTGTTCTAGCAGACCACTTTTGATGATTGAGCACAAGACCCCTTTGAAAATTTCTACGCTCCATACTATTTCCATGGTTTACTCCTGATTCTGTGGGCCTGTTTGTCTTACTAGGTCCACTATTCATGATTTCCTCCTCTGCAATAATTGCTCATTGAACTGCCTCGTGCAAGGTGTGAGGCATTAAGATCCAAACCTTAGCCCGGATGTTACCATTTAATCCATACACAAATTTGTTCACCTTGAGTCTTTATGTGTTTAAGTGAGGGGCATAATGGAGTAATTCCATGAAACGAGCCTCATACTCCGGTATTGAGAGACCCCCCTGCTTTAAAGCATTGAATTCATTTAAATGCCTCTCAAGAAATTCCTCTAATAGGTAGCGTTCTCTAAACTTTTCTTCAAACAATTCCCAAGTTACTGCTGAGATATTCATCCCCAATTGGGGTAATAAAGTCTTCCACCAAAGTAGTGTGTTTCCCTTTAGCTGGAATATACCCATCTTGGCCTTCATGTTTGAGGTATACTCTCTCAGGGTAAAGCACATAGCCATGTTTTCTAACCATGCCTCCGCAGATTGACCATCTGTGGACCCCAAAAACTCTGGAAATTTTACTTTTTCCAAATCTCAACGTACATCATTTCTTGTAGTGTTTCGGGGTGCTTCATTTGGTATGACTAGTCCTCCATGATCTCGTTCCAGACGATTTATTAATGCCTCAGACATGTGCTAGAATGATTTCATTAAGTTTAACACTTCTCCTGCTGGTATTTGTTCTTGTGTTGAGATGTTTTCCTCATCATTGGGTGAGGTGGCAGGAGTTGGCTGTTGTGGTGGTGCCACGTTGTGCCCTCTAGTTGCCTCACTCCTTCTTGTACTTCTTCTAACCATGGTTCACCAATGAATCCTGCCAAAATTTAACACGATTTTCCTTGAATATTTGTTTTATGTGTAAACATGAAATATGTATATATATATTTAGTTAAATGTCCATCATTTAGATAATTTATAAATTATCTTTTAACCATTTGATATGATGGGCACTCTAGTAGTTTTGTGAATTTCTATCTGATTAAGCATAAAATTAACTGCCCTATTTTTTTTTTTGAACTTGATATTTCATGACATTTTTCTCAACTTGATATTTCACTGATATATTTTTCTGAACTCAGTTTTATCCAAAAATGTTCTACTCTGTTGCATAAAATTTTCTTATGTCTTATGCTAGAAATGAGCTCATGAAGTGGTCTTTTAATATTTCAATGTGCAGGTTGCAACAGCTAGTCAATTTTTTTTTTATTTCTTACACAATTCGTACATTTAGGGCACTTACCTTTGCCACTATTATGACTACAAGACAAGTTACTATAAACTTCTGTTTTCATATGTGTACATGCACTTTGAGTAGACAATGGATTTTTTTTAAATTTTACCCATTTAAATTTATTATACCTTAACAAAATAAACTTCTAAAATATATATATATTTATTTTTTTAATTCATAAAATTTAATATTATCACACAGATTAAATATAACAATATATATCCACTTCAATTCAAAATTGAAATTCATCACAAATTAAGATTCATTTGTGCTTGGCATAAAACTTAATTTCAAAATGCATGTTAAATATAATGAACTAAAATTTGAATATAATTCAAATCACATGAATTAAATATGACAAAGTAAAATTTGAACAAAATTTTCTCCTCGAGCATCAAGATGTTAGAAATACGATGTGTAACAACCTCCTTAGGAATCAAGAATCTACAATTTCCATTTAAGTCACTCTTAAACAATGTCTTCTCCAATAACAGTTCCATCTTCTCCTCATTCTCCTCTTGCTGTCTACCGCCCACCACTAGAATTTAATACTTAATACTTCAATATCCTCTTGCTCATTGATTCCCACCCCAAAAAATAACATCTATATATTATTTGCACTGACCTAAAAATAATTTAATTAGCGAAAAAGAAACTTTCCACACAAGAAGAATATTTCAACATGCATATTATAATATTATATTAAAATCTTTAAATTAAAAAAAAACCCAAAATAAACTTACACAACCAAAGGTACAATACATGCATATTAAAAGTATATTTAAGATTAAAAATTATGTTTGGTTGTTGCAAATGCAGAAAAATTGCTCCCTATCATGTTGTAAAGGGCTTGGGGAAAACGACTACAATCAACTACCTGACTAGAATTACTCCAATCACAGCCGGTGACGCACTGATCTATGGGGATTCTATCATAAGCATGAGTGGAATGTCCAACATTCGAAGTCTAAATTGGAGTTTGTCCTCAGTTTGATATTCTGTGGGATGCTCTATCAGCTAAAGAACATTTACATCTATTTGCTAGCATCAAAGGCATGCCAAAACCTACCATTAAATCTGATGCAGAGAACTTGTTATCACAAGTAAGGCTATTAGAAGCAGCTCATATGCAGGCCGGAAAATACAGTGGAGGAATGAAGCGGTGTCTTATTGTCGCAATAGCCCTTATAGGAGATCCTAATCTAGTTTTCTTTGATGAAACGACTACTGGCATGGACCCTGTTACACGGCGATATGCATGGGACATCATTGAGGACACTAAGAAGGGTCGGGCCATAGTCTTGACCACCCATTCAATGGAAGAAGCTGATATACTGAGTGATCGAATAGCCATCATGACCAGAGGGAAGTTACAATGCATTGGCACTTCAATTCGTTTGAAATCCCGTTTTGGGTCTAGATTTGTCGTAAATGTAAGTGTAAAAAAAGAAACAACAGGAAATAATTTCTTGAAAAAAGGGAATGATTCCTTGCTAAGAGAAGGCAGTGGACATCAGAGTGAGCCAGTGAAACGTTTCTTTAGAGAGCATTTGAATGTAGAACCAAAGCAAGAGAACAAAGCCTACATAAAATTTATCATTCCCCATGAAAAAAGAGAAACAGTTGATGGATTTATTTACGCAACTGCAAGACAAACAAGACAAGCTAGGGATTTCAGACATTCAGTTGAGTCTTTTGACATTGCAGGAAGTGTTTTTGAGCATTTCCAGGCAGGCAGAAGTTGAAACTGCAGTTGCTGAAGGCATCTTTGCTACACTGAACTTACTTTCTGGAACATCAATTCAAATTCCAGTTGGGGCAAGGTTAGTGGGCTTCCATGCTATCATTCATGTTTCATCACTTCCAGTGAAACAAACAGAGCCAAAAACTTCTACGCTGCTTTTTGTCACACCGGGAGGCATGGAGCCCGTGATTGAAGTTGCGTATTAGATACGTCGGGAAATCTGGAGTCCAAGATTGAAATTAGGAATGGCAACTGATGAATCGGAGTATTTAGTCGTTGTCATTAATAAGACAAGGCAGCATCCCGCATATCTCGCGGAAGCCTCTGTCAAAAATCCAGATTCTGCACCGTGGAGGAGAAGATTGCGGAGGATTTTAGGAGTCTGGAAATCAGCGCCCAATGACTCGCCAAGAGATGTTAATGAGAAGCGAAGAATATGCAGTTTTAGTGGTTCGGAAAACTGTTAGTAATGCTTGAATGTGCGGAACACATGTTTGAACACCAACGTCTACTCCTACTAATGCTAGAGAAAATATGCGCACGCAGCCTGTATCTACGTCTGCATTTTCTGGAAAAGTCGTGGTTGCTCTCACAAAGATTCATACCGAAGGAAAGGGCAGCATCACAATTATGAGAACAAAGGGATGAGATCATGAGATTCGATCCTGGTATGTCGAAGCTATCGTTATGCCTGGCCATGTAGATAGTTAAGCTATTGCATAACGAAAAATAACGTGTTTCATGTGCCGAAGCCGAGGGCCAATTTTAGCGATAGTTGCGGCTAAGAAGTCGAGATCAACGGTAGGCGAAACTGAAAAGCGTAAAGGTGCTTTCAATATCTCTCCCAAGAAAATGCCACTCCAAATTTTGGCCAAGGAGATCTGCAACGAATCTAGCAGAAACATCATTCAGAACTGTGCAGTGCTCCTATTCGACCTTGCAGCTAGTCTGCTGGTTAGCAAGAGAAAAATCCGTGATGAACGCGCACAAAGAAAGCTGCCTGTTATGGGATCTGGAGACTACAATATCCTTTAAGTAAAAGGTCTGAAATTGCAAAAATGTGCAGAAAATCATTGTTGCTTGAGAGAGGGATTTAGTTTTGTTGCTTGTCCCAAGGCTAGAGATTTTTTTTTTTTTTCAAATGAGTGATACTTTTAATACTTAGGTGGCCAATTTTATAGGTGGTATTCTAAATTGTTTCTTCCTCTTCTTGTTAAATATATGGGCTGAGTGCCTACATTTTCATCATATTTATACTAGGAAGAACTTATCAAATACATAAATTGGAAACATAAAGGGCTTCCCTCCAACCCAAATAGTTGAATGAATGCGCAGTCTTCTTGAACATGAAAAAAAAAACACTCTTTCCTTTTAGAAAAGACAAGGCTTCAAAATAATATCTACTATCCAAAGAACTAATAGGCATTTTTCTACATTCTACAAGAAAAAAATTTGTACTTGATGAAAATAGAACTAAGTAATGTGCTTCCCTAATGGTGGATACCAAAATTATACTAGATCTATGTCAAAATTGGAGTGTTGCCTTGCAAACATTATAATAGACAATAGCATAAACAAGATATTAAGTCATGAGAATTTCTTTGTCTAGTTAAAATTCCAAATCGACTGGAAATTTATGAGCCCAATAGAATGAAGCTTCCTCCTTAATAGAATAATGTAATACATACAAAAATAGGAACAAATTTGATAGATTCTTGGCCATTAACTCTTGTAAACAGGCAAGCAAATTCTATATATAGTATATTTAAGATACATACGTCAATCTTACTATTATTAACTAGAACCTTAGTTGGTTTCTTCAAAATGTTCATATGAAGGCTAGCTCCTCCATCATAATTATTAAGGATTTCTAAGTCCACAAAGACTACAAAACTCATGACTCAAAAATTACGAGGAACCTTAATACTTTATGGGCCTATAGGTCCTAGAGGTGGAACCTTTGCTTTGATACCAAGTGTAAGGACCAACCCTATAATTTACTAGATGAGTGCTAGGCTTTATATATATATATATATATATATATATATATATTTACACAGTAACTAGGAAATGAAACCATAATCATACAAGTTTGAACTCAGTAAAATTAAATCACGTATATCAAGTCCATAAATTTAACTTCATAACACATACATATATTTAACTTGATTATAGGCACAATGAAATCATCATAATTAAAAACAATATAACTAACACATGTACCGTTCACCCTTGGACGAGAACCGAACTTGAATTGCTGCTACTTGAGTCCCTTTGTTGTCGTATACCTCCAAGCTGAATGTTGTCGTGCTTAATCCGAATGTAATGACCCACCGGTTGACCTCCCAGCCTACTCCTTAGGTACTCCCCTTCTCCATGAACCCTCGAGCTGCAATGGGGTTGTACAACGAATGAATGTGTTAGCTGATAGAGGTGAGCCCCTCTTGGCTCAAGAGTCCCCTCTCTATAATACTCTATCCCACCAAACTCAACTATAGCTCGTAACCACTCAAAATGACATAATCTCCTCCATCCAACAATAGGGTAAACAAAAGGTCCTTTTCCCTTCCATTTCCCTTTCTTTTATAGAAGGTTTCATAGGTGACATTTGGAATTTCATGCACAAATAATTATTTTTTTATTACCCCAAAATTTGATTATTCACCCACCCATGTGTCACCCTCTCATCAAGACTCTCAAAAATAATTTACTTAATTATTCATTTAAAAGTAGTATTTCCCTCAACCCAACAAGGTTTCCTATTTCTTCTCCTAGTTGTCTCTTGATTCCCCTTTTTTACTCCTTAATTTGTGTTTATTACAGAAGTTAATTGATGATTCTCAGATTTGGTCCCCTAACTACCTCAATTTGCCATTTTAATGAATATTCTTATGTTGCCTTTTTCCACATGGAAGTTCTCTAAATTTCTCAAATTTTAATTTATTAATATTATTTTAATTCACCACCCTTTTCTCTTAATGAATTTTTTAATAAATCTGTATACTTAACTCTATGTCCTTGTTTCCCCTTTTTTCCTAATTAATTCTTATGTATTTAATATTTTGTTTTAACATGGAAATGGTAGAGTTATCATGGTAAGATATTTTATCTCTTCCTATTCCTCCCTTACCCTAAGTTTTATTCTTGATTTAATTCCTTTGGTTCTAACATCATATGTCACTTGATATGAATTAGTTTTATTTTCCTATATTGATTATATTTATTAGTTTCTTTAATGATGTCGAGGGTGTCAAGTTGTTCATGCCCTTCAAGAACTTCCATTCGAAGTTCCAAGGGTTCCATGCTTAAGAATTTATTTCTGATGCCAAGGGTGCCACACCACTTGCCCTTCCAGTATCCAGTGGTTACGAGGGGAAATTATATGTGCAACGCCAGAGACCCCAATCATCTCGTATGTTACCTGCTATAGTGAGACTAATGGTGTTGGGGATCAAGGAATCTGCCTTGATGCGTGCCCCCTAGAAAATCCTCGTGAGCGAACCAAATTTGGGACCTGCCCCCACAACATCGTGATCTTGAAGGCGAAGTTATTTTGACCTTTCCAGCCTAAGTCATGGTGGGAGTGCTAGCCGGTGAAATCAGGAACATTGTTCCACCCCTCCCATGTTGTTTCATCCAATTGTACAACCCCATAACCCATATGTGAGTCATTCGGCCAAGCAACTAACATGTTCCTACAACCACTAACATATCATCAGAGTACATGTAATATATATAACAAGTTTCAACTGAACTTAGAATTTCAAAGACAATATTAATTTCTATCAAACCAGATGTTATCCGCTCATCATATGCGAGTACCTCTGGTGGTTTCCTATCATACTCAATAATCATCAGTAAAAAAGTTCTCAGTGTTAGTCATTATCATAATAGAAACATCATCATGTCCTAGTCATTCACATCATTGTTTATTTTGAATCAAAACTAATGTAAGTAGCTACATATGGGACCCATCCATCATGTTTATCATAATCATAACATCAATGATAAGTTAACATATCCATCAAAGGTATTATCATCGTAACATCAATAGAAAACATATATATCCATAAAATCTATCATCATCATGATATCAATAGAGAACCTGCATATCCATTAATTCTACAATCATATCAATAAATAACATGCATATCCATAAATGTTATTATCATCATAGTATCAATAAAGACATACATAACCATTACATCCACTAATAATAGAGTCATGTGTCTGGATCCTCAACCTGAGGTCCTCAAAGAATAAAGTGCGGATCTTAGGGCTGAATAATGTTAAAATTCATATCACTATCAGTCAACTAGAGTAGGGCACTACAAAGGATAACATCCAACATGAGGTTTGCCTTTGGGAACCTGATTCATTAGAGAAGGCGTTCAGGTTGGCAAGAAAAATTGAATGTAAAATTATGGCGACAAGGAAGCCTACCACTCAAATCTATAAAGATGGAAGTGTTGCTACTCCTAGACTTCCATAACCTACAAGGTTGACACCAAAACAATTGGGAGAAAATAGAGCAAAAGGGCTTTGCTATAGTTGTGATAGCAAATACACTAAAGGTCATAAGTGTGTTGAGAAGAAATTATTTTACGTAGATTGTGAAGAGGAGGAAGAAAATGAACAATAAACTTAAAAAGAAGAGGATATACACCAGGAACCAACCCTAGAGAAAGAATAAATGAGTCTGGCCATATCCTGTAATGCATTGGCAGGAATTACCACTCCTCAAACTCTCAAGATAGAAGGACATATCAAGAAGAAAAAGGTAATAATGTTGATTGAATTTGGTAGTACCCATAAGTTTATTCATTGTAAGGTAGCCAAGGAATTGAATTGCTTCCTATACCCAACACCAGAATTCCAAGTGATGCTTGCAAATGGAGGAGCTATAAATTGCTCTGGAAAATGCCATAATATCAAGTTAACCATGGTGGAATATGTATTGAATAGTCCAATGCTTTCCATTCCAATGGGAGGTGTTTATGTTGTACTAGGAGTACAATGGTTACAATCTTTGGGGACAATAGCTTTTAATTTTCAAGAACTTTTCTTGAAATTTTGTTTTAGAAGGAAAGGAAGTTGAATTACGGGGTATCGCAGGTAATTCGGGAAAGGTAATAAGCTCTAATGTCATGACAAAACTTCTGAAGAAAAAACAATGAGGCGTGATTGCACAATTATGCTCACTAGAAGTTCCAACATCAAAATCATTTATTTCTCCAGATCTCCAAAAATTCTTGGACAATCATTCCAAGGTGTTTGAAACTCCCAAAGGACTCCTACCTATTCGTGATCATGGTCATGCTATTCATTTGATTCCAGGAAGTATTCCTCCAAACATGAGGCCTTACAGATATCCTTATGTCCAAAAGAGTGAAATTGAACATATCATGCAGAAATGTTAGAGGTTGGTATAATTCAACCGAAGCAAAGTTCTTTCTCTGCTCCAGTAGTATTGGTGCACAAGAAGGATGGATCATGGCGCATGTGTTCGGATTATAGGCAACTCAATAAGCTCACTATTAAAGATAAATTTCCCATTCCGATGATTGATGAATTATTGGATGAATTACATGGAGCAATTTATTTTACCAAGTTGGATCTTCGTTAAGGATATCATCAAATTATAATGAAGACTAAAGATATTCCGAAAACAGCATTTCGAAATCATGAGGGTGATTATGAATTTTTGGTCATGCCTTTTGGCCTTACCAATGCACCTTCTACATTTCAAGGGCTGGTGAATTCCATTTTCAAACCCTTTCTTAGAAAATTTGTGTTAGTATTTTTTGATGATATACTAATCTATAGCAGGTCTTGGAAGGATCATGTTCAACATGTTGACAGGGTGCTCAAACTATTGGAGGAGAAACAATTATATGAAAAATCCTCCAAATGTTTCTTTGGAGTATGTTGAGGCCTTAGAAATATATGGAAACAACAAGGGGGATAGCCACCCGGTCCGGAGCTTAAAGCAGTTCCTTTTCCATTTGGGATAGTGGCTCTGACTGGGGATAATGGGACCAGTTTACCAGATTTAAGTTTTATATGATTGTTGGGGTTTCTCTCAAATGATTTGCATGAAGAATAACTAAAAACTAAAACAACTTTATTCTAAAATGCAAAACTTTGAATTAAATCTGATCTGATCTAACCCGGGATAATACTGATTTTATGCGATCTAAAATGATATCTATTCAGTCTGTGATGATTTAGATCAATCACAGACTTAATAGAATTAATACTTTTGTAAGATAATTCTTTTGAAAAATAGTTAATCAAAAGAATATGTGAAACATATCGCATATAATCTGATGATCATATATAAAACAAATCAAATTCTATTCTTATATCGTACAATAGTGCAACTAATACTTCAAACAGAAATAATTGATCTCATATATAATTCATGAAAGCTAGATTTATCACTAATATTTAAAACAGATTTTAGCATACACAATAATAGTACTAGATGTGTGTTGTCATGTTCATCTGATCAACGATAATAGGCCACAATCAATTCTTCTATCAATAAGTCATTCAGAGAATACAAAAGTGCATCAACAGTGATCAACAAAATGATATATAATTGAAAATACCATGTTCCATTATTTTATCAAGGCATCCACAAACTTACAGTAAAGCATTCTTTGTAAATGTTCTTAATAAAAATTCTGGAGCCTTCTCTAATTGCATGAGAAGGGTTTAAATACTACATTAACTACTTACAAAAATAGATTATACAAAATATCTTCTGAGGTGGTTTCAAACAACCTTCCTCGTTTCTAGTATCTAATTGCTAAAATTGAAATTATCAAAACAAACTAACTCATGATCATGCTTGATGATAGGTTACTGCCAGCTCTGCTTTTCTGTTCACAAATATCGGACATTGGTTGAACTTGTGGAGGCTTCTCGAACTGTGTCTTCATCTGTCCAATAAATATAGCATCAAGTAAAAGTGGCTGCATTTTCTGTATAGAATCTAGAGAACAATTTAATGTCATTATTTGACTATGGGGCTTAACCAGGAGCTACCAGTATGCTTCCCAATCAGTCTTTTTCAGTTGTGCAATTGTTTATTCTCGTATTTGACCTGAATTTTTCCAATATTGCTATAATATTTTGAGATCAGTTATCAATTTGTGATTTCCTTCTTTAATTAAACTAGAAGTATGAAACATGTGGTTGATAATTTTGACCATATTCTTTGATATGCCTGCTGCTCTAGCTATTGCCAATTCTGCATGTTTTACATGTGCATCCCAATCAGTAAAGAGAATATCTTTATAATTTTCTTTGATCTTTGGTAGATTTGACCTTCTCCCTTCCTCTGAATCCTGCCATTCAATATAATCAGAAATTTTGGTATTGAGTTCATTAAACTCAATTCTTTGGTCAATAACTGTATTAGTCAATTGCTCAGTGATTTCTAAGTGTGGAACTATGTCTGACATTTGCAAGACAAACAGATCTTGTTGTTTTGATAATAAGGCATTTAATGTCAATGCTTCTTTAATGAGTTCCTCTGTAGTAGGAATGCCTTCATATTTTGTAAGATTTTCTCCCAATTCTTTAATCAATATTTCTTTGTTGGATAATTCATTTTCGTGACTTATCTTAAGTACTTCCATCTCTTGCTAAAATTGAAGAGTTGTTGCTCGACCTTTTGACTTAGACTGTTCCTTTCTTCATCCAGTTGTTGCTATAGCTACATGATTTTATCATCTTTCTCCTGAACTAAAATGGATACTTCGGCTGCCTTGTCCATTGTTGCAGTAGTATATGCTCCAGCAAATTGTGATAGCTGAGTTATATTTTCAATTGGATTTGATGAGGTGTCTTTTCATACAACTTCCATAACCTCATTACCTGGGGGTGTTTCAATCCTTCTTCTTTTTATCTGTTTCCTGACTATAGCTTTATGAAGAGGGTTGTAGAATACATCTAGTGGAGGGATATTAGTTACCTTCAGAATAATTTCATCAGTAGGAAATGCAGGAATAACTTCTGTATCTTGGGAGGTTACCCGAGGACTTTCAGTGATTTCTTTTTCCGAAACTATCTGACCCTAAGGAGTCTGAAATTCTGTATTTTTCTATGAAGATGATACCTCTGGGTATTTATCAATGTATTGCTAACTGAATTCCACAATTTATCTAGTTCACCTTGATTCTGTGAATCTGATTCTTCTGTTCTGATTTCTTTGCTTGGTTCAGTCATATAACTAGTAACCAAGACATTTTGCGGAATGCGCTTGAGCCTTTGTTCTCTATACTCATTGGATCTCTATCATTCCCCCGAGTTTAGATTCAATTTAACAAAGTTTTGAACTTCTTCAAAAGTTCCAACGGATTGCAAAATGTCTTCAAATCTATCATCGGTGTGTATGATAGGTTTGATTTTGACTGACTGAGTAAATTTGTTAGCAATATTTTCTGAGTCGAATTGCCTTGAGGGTAAAACGGGGAGCTTCAAAAGCTCAATCTTCTAACATTATTTCAATGCATGATTGAAATTGCTGAGGGAGAATGTACCACACTAAACTGAAAAACTTGGCTATAAATATTTTTTATTATCTTTCAAATATTTAGTGAGTCCATTACCAACAGTTTGGTAAGCCACTTCTCTCGCCATTAATTTATTTGAAACATACAAAGGAAGAACATGTGGAGGATCGGAGCATCCGAATACTCTGATATATGAAAATGATTCTTCAATCAAAAATCTTCCTATCATTTGGAGATCTGTAATGGCTTCCTTAGTGAACCTAGGACTCACTTTATCAAACTTTAATTGATGTAATGGTAATACAACCCCATAACAAAATGTTGTGTAACCAACTCCAAAAATACAAGAAAAGAGATATCAACGCCTTAGAAATAAGCCACTTCGAGGGGGCAACCTCCAATACATTACATAAATGAACAATTCTTGGATGATACAATTTACAAATCCTCCTTTCTATATATAGGAGGCCATGGGGCCATAATGTAATCCTAGTGGGCCACAATGTAATCCTAGTCGACCTAACAATAATAATTTAAGGGCACAATAATAACAAAATGGGGGTTACAAGGGTACAATAATAACAATAAAGGGGGTTACACTAACAACAATAAGAGACTATACTAGTAATATAGGGACCTAACATGCCCCTCTCCTTCAAAAAAGTGTTGTCCTCAACGCTTGAGTAGCTATGGGTGCTTCTATATAAAATTCTCATCCTCCCATGTAGAATCTTCAGTGGGTAAGTTCTTCCACTTGATGAGATACTCTGAAATTGATCGATTTCTTAGTTGTCGAGTTCTTGTTTCCGTGACCGCTTCAGGTTCCAATATGATTTTTCCTTCCTCGTCAAGTTCTGGCAATATTGTTTGAATTGGAAGATTTTCACCTATAACCTTCTTTAATCATGAAACATGGAAAACTGGATGTACTCGCGAAGAAGCAGGAAGCTCCAATTTGTATGCCATAGTACCAATCTTTTGCAACACCTTGTAAGGACCATAGTACTTTGGCGATAATTTATTATCCTTCTTTGCTTGCTTGAGGGACATTTGTTTGTATGGTTGTAGCCGTAAAAATACCCAATCTCCTACATCAAAACTTCTCTCGCTATGATGTTGATTTGCCTGTTGTTTCATTCGATTTTGTGCCAAATTCGGGTTATCCTTTAAGAGTTGGAGAACTTCTTGCTGATGCTCGATGTGATCTTCCACTGCTTGAACCTTCGAATTATCTCTTAAATATGATGTGATGGATGGTGGATGATATCCATAAAGTGCCATAAATGGGGTCATTTTTGCTGCAGTATGGAAGGAAGTGTTATACCACCATTCGGCGAGAGGTAACCACTTGACCCATTGTGTTTTTTTATCAGATAGAAAACAACGAAGATATCCTTCCAAACATTTATTTACTATCTCAGTTTGACCATCAGATTGAGGATGATAAGATGAGCTATGAGCTAATTGAGTACCCAAACAAAAAAATAACTCCATCCAAAAATTTCCAGTAAAAATGGGATCTCTGTCGCGCACAATAACCCTTGGGCTTCCATGTAGCTTTTGAATTTTTTCCATAAATGTAGTGGCAACTATACTTGCTTTAAATGGATGAGATAATGCACAAAAGTGTGCATACTTGGTAAGTCTATCAACTACCACCATGATGACACTCTTTCCTTCGGACTTAGGTAAACCTGTGATAAAATCCATTGAAATCTCCTCCCAACGTTGACTTGGAATGGATAAAGGTTGTAGAAGTCCCAAGGTCTTAATTGTCTCCACTTTATTCTGCTGGCAAACCAAACATTCCGCCACAAACTTTTGAATATCAGATTTAAGGCCATCCCAAAAAAATTCTTTCTTCACCATGTGGTAAGTTTTTAAAAATCCTGAGTGTCCTCCTAAAGGAGAAGTGTGCAATTCCAGAAGAATCTTTTGTTTTAGTTGGGAATTCTTACAAAGATATAAGCGATCTTTGTACCATAAGGAATCATTTTTCCAACTAAATGTATCGGATGTACTAGGATCTTGCTGCAACTTTTGAATGAGTGTCCATACATCTTTTTCCTTCTTCCATTCATCTCTTGCTTCGGTTATCCAATCTGGTTGGATAATAGAAATGGCACAAATAAATGCTTCCACCGAGTCTTCATTCTTTCTTGAGAGTGCATCTGCAACAACATTAAGCTTTCCTTTTTTGTAGATTATTTCAAAGTCATAACCCAACATCTTTGTGACCCATTTTGCTGCTCTTCTGAAGATAGTCTTTGTTCCAAAAAGTGTTTAAGACTATCATGATCAGTTTTTACCTTGAAGTGTCTTCCCATTAGGTAAGTTCACCATTTCTTTAGTGCATGCAGTATTGCTAACATTTCCTTCTCATAAATAGGTTTCTGTAAATACTTTCCTTTGATTGGACGAATTTCAAAAGAAATGGGTCTTCCTTCTTGCATTAAAATTGCACCAATTCCATTTCCTGAGGCATCACATTCCACAATAAAGGTTTTTGTGAAGTCTGGTAGCAAAGACCGGTGCTAGGCACATTGCCTCTTTAAGATGTTCAAAGGGCTTAGTTGCTTCAGGAGTCCATGAAAATGCATCTTTCTTCAATAATGTTGTTAGAGGTGCTGCTATTCTCCCATAATTCTTAACAAACTTGCGATAATACCCTGTTAACCCGAGAAATCCTCGCAATTGCTTTATGGTCGTGGGGACTTTCCATTCCTTAATGGCTTTAATTTTGTTAGGGTCTACTTTAACACCCTCGTGAGATATAATATGACCCAGATATTCCACCTCTTGTACTCCAAAGAAACATTTGGATGTTTTTGCATATAATTGTTTCTCCTGCAATAGTTTGAGCACCATATCAACATGTTCAACATGATCCTTCCAAGACCTGTTGTAGATTAGTATATCATCAAAAAATACTAGCACAAATTTTCTAAGGAAGGGTTTGAAAATGGAATTCATCAACCCTTGAAATGTAGAAGGTACATTTGTAAGACCAAAAGGCATGACCAAAAATTCATAATGGCCCTCATGAGTTCGAAACGTTGTTTTTGGAATATCTTCAGTCTTCATTCTAATTTGATGATATCCTAAACGAAGATCCAACTTGGTAAAATAAATTTCTCCATGTAATTCATCCAATAATTCATCAATCAAAGGAATGGGAAATTTATCTTTAATGGTGAGCTTATTGAGCTCCCTATAATCCGGACACATTCACCATGATCCATCCTTCTTGTGTACCAATACTACAGGAGCAGAGAAAGAACTTTGACTAGGTTGAATTATACCCGACTCTAACATTTCTGAAATCATACGTTCAATTTCGCTCTTTTGGAAGTAAGGATATCTATAAGGCCTGATGTTTGGAGGAACACTTCCTGGAATCAAATGAATAGCATGATCATGATCACGAATAGGTGGGAGTCCTTTGGGACTTTCAAACACCTTGGAATGATTGTCCAAGACTTGTTGGAGATCTGCAGAAATAGATGGTTTTGATGTCGGAACTTCTAGTGAGCATAATTGTGCAATTACGCCTCGTTGTTCTTTCTTTAGAAGCTTTGTCATGACATTAGAGCTTATTATCCTTCCTGGCTTCCCTTCAATACCCCGTAATTAGACTTCCTTTCCTTCTGAAAAAAATTTCAAGAAAAGTTCTTGAAAATTAAAAGCTACCGTCCCCAAAGATTGTAACCATTGTACTCCTAGTACAACATCAGCACCTCCCATAGGAATGGAAAGCATTGGACTAGTCAACACATATTCCCCTATGGTTAGCTTGATGTTATGGCATTTTCCAGAACAATTTATAGTTCCTCCATTTGCAACCATCACTTGACATTCTGGTGCTGGGTATAGGAAACAATTTAATTCCTTGGCTACCTTACAATGAATAAAATTATGGGTGCTACTGAATCAATCAACACTATTACCTTTTTCTTCTTGATATGTCCTTCTATCTTGAGAGTTTTAGGAGTGGTAATTCCTACCAATGCATTACACGATATGGTAGGACTCATTTCTTCCTCTTCTAGGGCTGGTTTTTGGTGTATATCCTCTTCTTGTTCATTTTCTTCTTCCTCTTCACAATCTATGTAAAATAATTTCTTCTCAGCACACTTATGACCTTTAGTGTATTTTCTATCACAACTGTAGCAAGGCCCTTTTGCTCTTTTTTCTTCCAATTTTTGTGGTGTCAACCTTGTAGGTTGTGGAAATCTAGGTGTAGCCACACTTCCTTCTTTATAGAATTGAGTGGTAGGCTTCCTTGTCGCCATAATTTTACATTCAACTTTTCTTGCCAACCTGAATGCCTTCTCCAATGAATCGGGTTCCAAAACACGAACTTCATGTTGGATGTTATCCTTTAGAGTACCTAAGAAGAGATCAATCCTGTGTTCCTCTGGAATATTAGTTACCCTTATATTCAATTTTGGAAGTCCTCAATGTGCTGCCCCACTAAACCCTTTTGTTTGAGATTTATCAATTGGCTAAAGAAGGTGTTGCTCTTTGTATCCTCATAATGTGCTATCATTTCCTCCGTAAAAATTGACCAAGTGACAATTTTTGTACGGGAGCAAAGCCATCGATACCATACAAATGTATTTTGTTCTAAATGTAAAGTTGCAATACGTACCTTTTGTGTGTTTTGTACGTTATGGAGATCAAAATATTGCTCCATCTGTAGTATCCATGTTACAGGATCCTTTCCATCAAACTTCCTCATATCCATTTTTGGAATATGGTGGTTCTTCCCGCCAACATTAGAGTTTATGAAATCACGATTAACATTTATTTTGTTCTCATCATGAGGTTCTTCTACTATATTTCTGCCATAAGGAATCATTTCTTGTTTTAAGCTTGTCATTAAGCCTTCCATGTATGCTTTTAGATCATCCATCTTAGCTTCCATGCCCACTTCCATGCCATCCATCTTAGCTTCCATGCCCTCCATCTTAGCTTCCATGCCTTTCTTCAAAACTTCCATTTCATTTTTTGTTGCTCTTTGCGAGAGTGAAATTTGTTGCACTTGCTCTTGTAATTTTGATAGATCATGTTGCAATTCTTCATCTTCATGAGTCATAGTAGAGCCTTCTGAAGGCTTAATGAGTGTTGAATTATTTTTACGGGGCATATTTTAGAACCCAATACTGCTATATATTCTACAATATGCCCTTGGAATCAATTCAAATTGATTCTTCAAAGAAGACTTATGCAATTTGGAAAGAAAAATATACACACCTTTTTCTTGCTTTTAAGGAGCTCGATATTGAAATTGGATTATCTCTGTGATTGCAGCCCTTAAATATTTGAAATTCAGCACTGAAGTAGCCCTCTGAATTCTCTTTTCAATGCCACAGGTCTGACCTGATTTGGATTCTCCAAGACAAAGTTGTGTCCAATCTCCCACAATGACCTAATTCTGGACTGGTTCAGTAGAGCGAACTTGTAGGACTTGCCACGTGTCACTGTTTCATCCTTTGTCTCTGAAATTGATAGCCAAGAAACTACAGTCCGTGTGTTTGTGACCCCATTTTGCGACACTCCAATCCAATGCCCAGAGAGAGAGTTATTGAACTTTTCCCACGATCACCTCTTTGAGATGAAATTCAGGAGCCTGAAAAAGCACTACCTTCCACAGATCATATCTCCAAAAATATTGCGAACCAAGCTCTGAAATTTTTTGACAAATTTCCTCAGGATTTCAGCTTCGCACCATATGAATTTTAGATTCTGAACCTTCGTAGAAAAAAATTTATAGCGAAAATTCCACGATGACCTGTTTAGGAGCTTGAAAAAAGACCTAACTTCCACAGATGATATCTCCGAAAATATTGCGAACCAAGCTCTGAAATTTTTAGACAATATTCCTCAGGATTTCAGCTTCGTACCCTAAAAATTTCAGCTTCTGAAACTTCGTAGAAAAAAAGTTATAGCGAAAATGCCACGATGACCTGTTTGGAGCAGCGAAACCCTAGAATCCAAAGCTCCGATACCAAATGTTGTGTAACCAGCTCCAAAAAGAGAAGAAAAGAGATATCAACGCCTTAGAAATGAGCCTCTTCGAGGGGGAAACCTCCAATACATTACATAAATGAACAATTCTTGGATGATACAATTTGCAAAACCTCCTTTCTATATATAGGAGTCCATGGGGCCATAATGTAATCCTAGTGGGCCACAATGTAATCCTAGCCGACCTAACAATAATAATTTAAAGGCACAATAATAACAAAATGGGGGTTACAAGGGTACAATAATAACAATAAGGGGGTTACACTAACAACAATAAGGGACTATACTAGTAATATAGGGACCTAACACACAATATGTGGAAATGCGGTACATAATTATGTTCCCATATTTCTTTATGATTAAAATGAATAGGGGTAGGATCCTCGGGAGTCCATTTCAAAACCATAATCGGAAAACTGGTAGAGAAACATATGGCATCAAAAACATATGCACTCATGAAAAATTGGGGGATGGGTTTGGAGGAAGAAGCTCTTGTCTGGCGATATTCATTAATCACTTTAGCTAGATTTTTAGAAAGAATGGTTGCCCAATTCATAATGTGGGAATTAATACATGATTCAATCAACGGAAGCCAATTTATAGAGAACTTGGTATTATCAAGGAGACCATATAATCTGCATAGCATGGATGATAGGGATATTATGACCAGCAGAAGACTGATGAGCATATCTAGGATGACTGAGTCCCAAGTTTTGAATGAAGTGAATATCAGGGGTTGTGGATGGAGGGGTTTGTCTATTCCAAAGGTGTTTACCACTTTGAGGTGATGAACCAGGGAGCTCAAGGTCTGACTAGTCTAGGACACTGAATGACCTAGTTCTTGGTAATCTGTTTGGTAGGTCTAGGCTAAAAAATGGGTCTGATAGAGCTGTAAAGTCTTCTGGTGTAGAGTTAGCTCTATGGATGTGGCTGGAAATAGTTGAGTGTTTAGGTGTAGGAGATCTCTTGATGATGCTCTCAAGGTTGTCAACTATTTCAGGGGGTTTTGGGTTGGGATAAGCTCTTGTGTGAATGGTTCTTGAAGCCAGAATGTTGTTTTCTAACCAAGCAGCTTAACCCTACTTGTTACTTCTATTATGGCTGATGTTGTAATGGGCTCTGGTCTCCCAGTGGAGTCTTATGTGAACCAAGATAATCAGCAGGCCTACTGATCACCATTGGAGTCTTTAGATCGTTTAGGAGTTACGGAGTTGCCAGGTGGAAGGTTTAGGATGCTTCTGGAGGGTACACTGTCCACCACAATGCTTATGAGATGTCCCTTTTCAAGGATCTCTTCCGAACACAACAAACTTTAACCAGGGATTGACTGGGAGGGCTTTTACCAAATATGTCACCTCTGAAAGAGTGTGAGATCTGGAGGCTACCTGGCCCTTTCCAGACTCTTGTCTAAGAGTGTGGGGGAACACAACAAGGTATAGCGGTTGATCTGTGAATAGGAGTGTTTAACCGCCAACCTAACCAGAGATTATAGGTTTCCGAGGTTCTTATGATGTAGTAAGGTGAAAAATACTCAGAATGTCTCCAGTGAAGTCGCCATTATGTTGGTGACGGCAATGGGAGACAGACAAATGTTATCAGTTATAGGCTCTCAGATTTTCCCCAGCGGAGTCGCCATTATGTTGGGGTTCCCATGTTTTGGCCAGATTGGCAAGACCAAAAGATGAGACAACATCGAAACCATTTTCAGACCTTAGGATCTAGCCTTCCTGGGTCCAGAGAGGGATCTCTCTATATAAGCAAAGGTTTTATGTCTTTGAAGCTCAGTGTTAAGATATTAGGCTAGTTATTAGGCTCGGAGTTTGTTTGTTTGATTGTTGGTTTGGTTGTGGGTAATCAGGAAAGAAGGTTTCAATATGAGGCAAGGATGAGCAAAGAGGATTTTAGGCAAAGGAGAGACATTCCAGGGAACATTCAAGACCATTGGGCAATGGAGTCAGGAAAGGGTTTACTTGCTATTCAACATGCAGGCTTTCAGTTGGGCTAGTCATCTAAAGCATTGGATCTTAAAGATGATAGTGTGGCATGAAATGGTAAGAGAGGAGGAAACAATAAAGATTTAGAACACAAAGTTAAATACCTGAGATCAGAGAGAGACTTTGAACTCTCAATGCTTCGGCCTCTAGCTTGAGGTATCTTAGAAAGGTTCACTTAATTGAAAAGGATCCTAGTGAGATAGAGACAGAGTTCTAGAACTCCCAGTGTTCCCAATTCATTCAATTAAAATCCTAACAAGAACATCTAAGACCAGATTCATTTAATTCATACATCAGCTAGCAGGCAATGACATCCACTACACTGGTTAAATTAACTGAAATCGACCCTTAGATAACATATTTAGTAGAAAACATCAAAGGCAAGGAGAGCAGAAACATAGGGTACCTAACAAGGGTAAATCCTATGCCAGATTTCTGATGCGAGCCAGTAGAAATGAAATGAAATGAGCTGCAAGTTAAAAACAAACACAAAGATAGAAAAACATCACCGTTTCTTTAGATCAGGATCCAAAGAAATGTGCTTGTCATATAAAAGAACAACACCAGTCAAGTACAACATTACCAATAGCTGAATATTCAGTCTGAAAACATCTTCTTCAACCTATCTTACAACTTTACATAGAGACTATGTCTCAAAAGAAACAGCTTGTAATTTCTCTGATAACCGATCAACAAACTTTACAATGAGTTCCTTCATGAATTTATAGCTCAAATGGAGCAGAGAAGGTAGGTGAAAAATAAATGCAGCATTAAAACTCAGAAAGAAAGGGGGCCGAAGCCTCGTTCTGTTTTAAATTCTGAGCATTTATCTCTGGTACTCTTTGGGTGAAAGAGTGGTCTTCGTCAGGCTTCCATTTACTCCAGGTGTGTCTCTAATGTACTTGTTGTAACACTCTGGTGAACTAAACAAAAAGGTAGAATAATTATGCTTAAGGTTTTCCATACTGTGTAACAAATGCTTCTAATAGCATAGGACTGTTGTCAAGGTTGGAATTTCCTCAGGGACACGGTATAGAATGGAGATAGTATGCGCGCTTCGTCCTTTGTGGAAAGGACATACTGCTGATGTGGAACCCTGATAGTATTGTTTTCTGCGCGTTGGGCCTTCCATGTGATCCATGATGTCTTGGAACTGGTATCTTTGCCTTCTAAATCCCTGAAAAAGGCTCAAAAATATTCTATTAAATGCCTTGAACTCTCTGCTGCTCTAGTACTGACTTTGTTTATGCACTCTGAGCTTTAATGGCGCTGGAGAGATTTTGCAGAGTTTGAACTCTGTCCTTTGATGAAATTTATGTTGCAGACACCTTTCCGGACATTTTCCTACAATATCAGGCTCTACATTCAACTTCCTTTGTGCATTGTGGCACTACAACAGCACGTATGAATCATGGCGGTTGCCCACCTGTCTGTAACCCTGCAAAACACAAAAAAAATTAAGAAAACCATGCATTGGGGATGGTGAATGCAGTGGGGACAATGGGAATGGCCATGCATGTTGGTGAAATGGTGAAATAGTTGCAGGTTGATAGCAGAAAATGCAGCGAACAGTGGAGGATGGAGGGGTGGAAATTTCAATGTAAATCATTCGAAATTTTACCTTTGAACGAATTATATAGGGGGCAGATGCAAAGAGTGATGAAAACACGTGGAGTGGTGACGTGGCGGGCCCGGGCGATGGCGGAGCTGAAATTAACTCTGGACCGTCCAATCTCAGGAGGAGATCGACGGATGAAAATGCATCGGGGGTGATGGACAGTGAGCCAGGGGTACGGTTTGCCTTGGATTATTCCCCGTGCAGCTTCGCAGCGCAATCGCCGTTGGATGGGCAGCTCTGGATCGAACGGCGCACGTGCATATCGCGGCGGGTTTTCTGCCGAACGATAACGCGCGATGGGGGGGCGGTTTTCAAATAGTGCGCGTGACACATGTCAGGTGGTTAGTGGAATCGTTGTCGAATAGAAAAATACCGCCAACCCTCAGAAAGAGGTGCGATAGATACAAGTGGTTTTTAAACAGGGCGCGTTGGCATGGGGACCACCGAGGCAGGTAAATGAACGGTGGAGATGCGACGAATGGGCGGTGAAAGAGTTGAGTGATGAACGCTGTGGGGACCGCGATGACCGTCTGATCTACACAGATCGACGATCTAAAACGCTCCCGATATATAATTGCGGTAAGCGCTTTTATGCCTTGGCGCTGGGTCATGTGGAGGGAAACGAATCTGGGGCTAGGGCCGAAAGGTGTTAAACCCATAGACATGAAAAATACGGCAATTTGGCCCATTTTAATGCAATTTGAGGGTAGGAAAAGGTAACGATAGAGGGAAAAAGGGGAAAAAGGCCAAACAAGGGGTATGTGTATGGTTTAGAGGGGATTTTTGGGAAAGTTTAGAAGGATTATAGGAGGGATTTTGTCAAGGGGGAAAAAAGGGATGAGATGGAGAATCCTGCAGAGGTACAAGGGCAAGTGTAGGCCTTTTGGAGCACAATATTTTGCAATCAGCGAGACCTTTTGGATGGATACATCAGTGGAAATAAATCAGAGGGCAAGGGGCATAAGGAGGCTTCAAGGATGATGTGTTTTCAGAGGGAAATGCATTCCTTGAAGGCTCAAAAACATTTTAGCCCCCCTGTTTGCTTGTCAAAAAATTCATAGGGGGATAATAGTGGCTCCACATGGGGATGGATTCTTCTTGAAGGAGTCAAGGATTCAGATAGTGATCTTTGGTGTAGGCCAGATGCCTACTGCTTGAGCCACCTTTCTTCTTTGATTTTCAGTTGCCACAATTGTGAAGACATCAATTTAGTAGAGAAACTCTCCCAAACAATCTACCTACCCATCCTACAATCCTAGCACTTTTCTTCTAGGGTGCATTTGAGCTAGCAGACCCTTTACATCATTTCATTTTTTACAAAGAAGAAAATAGACCTATTCTATTTCTACCCTTATTGCTCCATGAGACCAGATTAAACTATTGGCCTCACATGTTTCTCTACCTATCTAATATCTGTTGGGATTAGACTGTCCAGCAGATTTCGTCTCTACATTCTACAACAAAAATTTAAAAACAGTCAAACTAGGATTATACAGTCTAGTTTTCTGTGGATCCAAGGCATAAAGACAGTTGCACACGGAGAGAAACTTGCAGAAAATTGCAAGCAAAATTTTGAAGGCTTGAAATCTGAAATTTTGAAGCATCATTCTTTCTTTTGTGACTCAAGTTTTGAGCTTGTTAGAGTCTCTTTCTCTTCTTCATTCAGCTCTGGTTTTGGGCATGTTAGAGCCGATCCCTTTCTTTGCTTGTTGGTTCAGATTTTGAGCACGTTAGAACCAGTTGTTTCATTTCTTTGGCTCAGGTTTTGATCATATTAGAGCCAATCTTTTGCACTCCAGAGGTTCATGTTTTGAGCATGTCTGAACCTCTCCTTTCTCTCTGTTTGTTTGAAACATTTTCTTTTTTTCTTTTTTCTTTTTTTCTTTTTTTGAAAACAAAACACTGCAATGATATTTACAATGGAAATGGAAGATGGAAATTGGAAAACAGCAGAAGTAGTGTTTGAGCATCCTGCCATTGACAGGACCCCCAAACGGCTCTGTACCATCTAGTTCTTGTAGAAAAAATGCATTTGGACCCACAGTGGCCTGGATGATGTAGGGACCTTGCCACAAACTTTCAAACTTGTCATGCTTTCCTTTGTCCTCTCTCCTTGAGTCCCACTTCAGAACTTTATCTCCAATTTTGAAATTAGAAGCCTTAGTTCTTTTATCAAATAACTTCTTTCTATTTTCCTGAACCTTCATAGCTCTGTTATAGACCTCTTCCCTTGTTTGTTGGAGATGGATTGTTTGGTTTATTCTCCTCACCATGTTATCTTCTTCTGTTTGAATTTCTTGGACAAGTCTAATCACTGGTATTCCAAGGCTGGTAGGAAACACTGCTTCTGTTCCATAGGCAAGCTGATATGGTGACATGCCAATGGACTTCTTAGTTGTAAGCCTGTCAGCCCACAGGGCATGCACTAACTTTTTATGCCATGACTTTTTGTTCTCTTCCAGTAGCTTTTTGATGATGGCCACCAGGCTCTTGTTTGATGATTCAGCTAGGCCATTACCTTGTGGGTAATAGGCAGTTGAATGACCGAGTGCAATTTGATACCTATGACAAAAATCAACCATTTTCTTGGATCTAAAAGCAGCAGCATTATCAGTGATTATTTTTCTTGGACAACCAAACTGAGAGAGGATGTGGTCTTCTAGGAACCTAATGATGACAGAATATGTGGCATTCCTAGCAGGTATGGCCTCTATCCACTTTGTAAAGTAGTATGTCGTTGTAAGGATCCATTTATGTTGTGTAGAAGAAGCAGGGTGTATTTATCCTATGAAATCTAGGCCCCATTGCATAAATGGACCTTCAACAGTGATGGGTTGTAGAGGTAAGCGAAGGAGTTTTCATTTGCCTTCAAAAATCTGGCATTTGTGGCAGGAAATTATCATCTTATGGATATCATTGAAGAGTGTAGGCCAATAGTAGCCATATCTGAGTATTTTGTTTGCAGTGGCTTTCCAGTTCAGGTGTCCACACTCTCCTGCATGGAATTCTTGTTTAATCCTTTCTGCTTCAGACTCAGGCAAACATTTAAGCAATAGGCCATTTGCATTTTTCCAGTATAATCCTTCATTCATTATGCAATAGCTTCTGGCCTTTAGCTTTAAGAATCTGGCCTTGGTTTTTGATAGTTCAGGAGGGGCATTGAGGTGTGTAAGCACATACAGAATGTCAGAATACCAAGGAGAGGTCTGAAACTTCTCCTCAACAGTGGGATCAGGCAATCCCTGTTGCTCATCCAAGGCATCTACCATGTTAATGTCAAGGGCTTGTAGATTTGATTCAGCCATTAGTTGAGCTAAGCCCTGACCTTTAATTAGTTTGGTGGGTTTTATCTCAAGGTCGTATTCTAAGATCACAGCAATCCATTTGCCCCTCTTCCCATCTGGGTCTTGGGACAAGATGTCTTTAACCACTATATTTGGTACATAGGCTATGGTGTGGGAATGTAGTATGTACACCATAAAGTCTTTCAAGGCCTTAACCAGAGCATAGGCCTATTTTTCCATTATTTTGTGTTTCAAGGGTGTGTCTCTCAAAGCTTTGTTGAAGAAAGAAATGGGTTGTTCCATTCCCTCTAGATTTTTCTGCAGCAGAACTGCAGCTACTGTATGCTCAGAGGCAAATGAAAAGATGAAGAAATCTTTTGAGAAATCAGGACTAATCAAGACAGGAGCTCGGGTGAGCGCAAGTTTCACTGATTCAAAAGATTTCTTAGCCTCAACAGTCTACTTAACTCCTACACCTTTCCTTAACATGTTTGTCATATTCCTGAGGTGTTCAGCTAAGTTGGGAATAAACCTCCTGAGGAAGTTAATTTTCTCAATAAAGGACTGTAACTCTTTGATATTCCTCGGGTGTGTGATTTGTAGTATTCCCTCAACTCTTTGTGGGTCTATCCTAATCCCCTTCTCAGATATGATGTGGCCAAGAATTTTTCTTCTTGTAGCCCAAATACAGTCTTTTTAGGATTCAATGATAGACCGAACCTTCTACATCTTTCAAACACTTTTCTCAGGTGTTCTAGGTGTTCATCCTCGGTCTTGGAATAGACTGTTATGTCATCCAGATAGATGACAATGAAGTGTCCTATTTCATCTGAAAAATATATGTCCATTGCCCTTTGGAAGGTTGCACCAGCGTTCATCAGTCCAAAGAGCATCTTTACATACATAAAAGTGTCCCATGGAGTGGTGAAAGTTGTTTTGAGCTGGTCTTCTGGGATTACTAAAACTTGGTTGTAACCTGAGAAACCATCTAGCAAGGAGATCCTTTTTGAGCCTACTACCCTCTGAAGGATGTGTTCCATTTTTGGCAAAGGGTAATTGTCTTTGATTGAGGCTCTATTGAGATTCCTGAAATCAATACACAGCCTGATCTCCCCTGTCTTCTTTCTCACAGCCACTAGGTTTGATACCCAATCAGAGAACCTCACAGGCACAATTATGCCTGCCTCATACATCTTCTTAATCTCTTTTTCCACTGCAGGCAATTGTTTTGGGTTTATTCTGCAGAGTTTTTGTCTGAAGGGTTTCTGATTCTCTTTCAAAGGTATTTTGTGCTGAATGATGTTCGTGTCATAGGCTTTTAAGTCCTCATAGCTCCAAGCAAACACATCAATGAATTCCTTGAATAGGTCAATGTATTTCCTTTTCATGTTTACAGGCAAGGACTTAGCCAATTTGATCATCTTGGGTTTATTTTCAGTGCCTATGTTGCATTCCTCGACATCAGAGTCTGCATGTTCTATAGTGGGATTTTTTGCTACATCATCAAAGTCAAAAAGGTACTCTAAAGGTGCCAGACCTCGAGGTATGTTCTTATCTTTGGTCTGCAGCACCTCTACTTCTTCACTATCTGTGTTTTCACATTTTTCGTTTGGATTTCCAATCTGTTCATTTAAAGTGTTTATTTCTATGTTACAGGGTGGTTCTTCCTCATCTGAGGACTCTTCACTTAGGCAGCTACTGTCAGATTTAGAATCTGAATCAGAAAATTCAAACTCGTCTCTGCCTACCAGGAAATCTTCAATCTGTTTATCGCCCTCAAAGACCTGCCAATATTTTTCATTATCCGGCACCACAGGTCTGAATTTGGTCTGAATGATGATCTGTTGGTCACTGGGAGTCTTATGATACGAACTAGCCATGCAAGCTAGTCCATTTGCAATTTCGTTCTGACCTCTAGGGACAAACACTAGATCATATTCTACAAAGGCTTTCAATAGATCCATAGCGTCATTCCTGTGCGCTCTCAGCCTTGGGTGTTTTGTTGTGTATTCACCATTCACCTTTTTAGTGATCAGCTCAGAGTCTCCATGCACAGTTATCCTACGGGCTCCTAATTTTTTCAACAGAGTTAAGCCTAGGATCAGAGCCTCATACTCTGTGATATTGTTTGTACATTTGAAGTGCAGGTTACATGCATGTCTTTATGCGTAGTCACTCTCTATGTTATGCACCCACACTCCTGCTCCTGCAGTTCTCTTGGTGCACGACCCATTGAAATTCATTTTCCATAAAGGTTCGCTCTCGGATTTACCATTGTTTCGTTCTTGATGTGGTGTATGAGCTTGCGGAGAGTGACTAATCAGTTGACTGCATTCTATTTCTGGTTTACTCTAAGTTTTTGTTTCAGTGCACTGTTCAAAGTTTTCTATGTCTTTCTCCTCTGAGTCTAGAGTAGCCATTATGTTAAATTCCATAGGCTCTGTTTCATTTTTTGTATCTCTGTTTTTGAATCTTAACCCCTTCGCAGATTCATCATTGCAAAGGATGAAGGAGTCAAGATCCGTGTGTACATAGTATAAAGGTGAATTTTCAGGTTTTTCGGGCTACTGACCAAGAATTTCATTTGTGCCTCCCTGTACAGTCTTCTAAGTTGGCTAAAAACAAGAATTGTGGCATAAACCCCATCCATCTGCATTGTTCCTTGCAGCTTAGCTCCCCATGACCTTGATAATAACATGCTATACTTGGGTGGCACATCTGCCACTACAACATCCATGACCATACATTTTGTAGGGATCTGGGTAAGGCTTACAATCAGGCATTTGATCAAGCCCAGACATTTTAATCTGCTAGAGTCAAATCAATATAAATCTTTATAGGGGCGGTTTATCTCTAGGCCTAGCTTTTCCATAACCACCTTAGGCATTAAGTTGTGAGACGCCCCAGAATCATACATTGCATTGTGAAGTATCTTGTCATGGATATTAAGACTGATATAAAAAGGTGGCACTACCCCTTCCTGAAACTTTCCTCATATATTTGGACCGAATAGAAGGTATGGTTGATCATCACTCAGATTTACAGTGTCACTGTTCTCACCTAAATTTAATGCTTTCAAAATTTGGCCTTTATATACATCCTGAGTGGCCAGCTCAGAGAGTGGGACAGAGATTTTAATTTTTGCAATCTCACTCTCCAAATTGAAAGTGGACTGACTCTTTGGAATGTTCAGCTCTATTTTGTTAGCCACCACCTTGGTGGCAGAATCAGTGGGTTGATTCTCATTATGCACAGTGTTGGAAATTGTTTTATCAGGACCACTAACTGTAGTGCTAGTGCTACTAGTTGGTTGATTTTGTTTATCAGTGTTTTGGTTGTCTTTTTCTTTGTTTTTCCCAGAACTCTCAGCTGCTGATTTGTTACCTTCAGCAGTCACTTTAGAATGTTTCTCAGGTCTTTTCTTGATGGTAATCTCGGAAGCTTTCGGTTTGGGAGTGTCTAGGCTCTTTTTGCTTCTAAGTTCATATTGTTCTCTGACCTGCATCATGGCATTTTCAAATCCAAGCCTATAATCCTCAGATTCTAATCCTTCCTCATCCCAGTACGAGGGTGAGGGTTGATCTTCTTCTTTGGAACAGCTGTGGATTGAATTTTCTACTTCAAACATGTTTATTGTATTCCCCTCGGACTCTCGTATGATCCCTTCATCTTCATCAAGAAAGTTCTCTTGGAATGGGGGAATAACTTGTTGATCTGATTCTCTTTTTCTGTTGGGAGTGGTGTTGTTTCTTCTAAAGTTCTGGTTCTGGTTATGATTTTGATTTCTGTTTTGGTTACTAACTGTGACAACCATTTTTTCCATCATTTGTTGTAGCTTTTCCATGCCTTTAGATATGCGGTCATAATTGGGGTCAGATGTGGAAGCTACATTGTCATCTCTATATGTTACTGTTTTCTCAGCTCTCAATCTTGCTTTCTTCTCAATCAGGTTTGCCTCTACACTCACTGCTCCCTTTTGCATGTCTTCCAATGTGTTGTAATCCCTCTCCCTAAGCTGGTAGGCCATGTCAGCATCAAGGCCTTCAGGATACTTCACCAGAACCATACCTTGGGGAGGTTTCATGTGTGGGGGAAGAGCATTATAAACGCTATTAAACCTTGTAGAGTAGTCCTGGACACTCTCTCCTACGTTTCTTTTCAAGTTCTTGTATCCTGCTAGGATTTGGAGAGGGTTGGCCTTAACTTCCCACTTGTTAATGAAGGTCTGATATAAAGCAAGAAGGTCTTGGATACTATTAGGAGGTAGGCTTTTGAACCATGTCTTGACATAACCTCCTAAGCTCTGGGCAAAGATTCTCATTTTGACTCTATCATCATCTATTTCCATGTAGTCAAAAGAATCTTCCATCCTATCTACATGGTGTTGAGCTATGGTGGGATCTTTTGCAGTGAAGTGTGGGATATTTGATTGATAATCATTGGGTAAGGGTACTAGAGGCTGAGGTAAAACCAGAGGTGCATACCAGGTTTCCATGATGATGTTTTGATGAGGTAAAGAGTTGGCTTCAACAGCTGGTATATGGATGACAGGGATATTATGACCAGCAGAAGACTGATGAGCAGATCTAGGATGACTGAGTCCCAAGTTTTGAATGAAGTGAATATCAGGGGGTGTGGATGTAGGGGTCTGTCTATCCCAGAGGTGTTTACCACTTTGAGGTGATGAACTAGGGAGCTCAAGGTCTGACTGGTCCAGGACACTGAATGATCTAGTTCTTGGTAATCTGTTTGGTAGGTCTAGGCCAAAAAATGGGTTTGATAGAGCTGTAAAGTCATCTGGTGTAGAGTTAGCTCTATGGATGTGGCTGGAAATAGTTGAGTATTTAGGTTTAGGAGATCTCTTGAGGATGCTCTCAGGGTTGTCAACTATTTCAGGGGGTTTTGGGTTGGGATAAGCTCTTGTGTGAACGGTTCTTGAAGCCAGAATGTTGTTTTCTAACCAAGTAGCTTAACCCTACTTGTTACTTCTATTATGGCTGATGTTGTAATGGGCTCTGGTCTCCCAGTGGAGTCTTATGTGAACCAAGATAATCAGCAGGCCTACTGATCACCAGTGGAGTCTTTAGATCGTTTAGGAGTTATGGAGTCGCCAGGTGGAAGGTTTAGGATGCTTCTGGAGGGTACATTGTCCACCACAGTGCTTATGAGATGTCCCTTTTCAAGGATCTCTTCCGAACACAGCAAACTCTAACCAGAGATTGACTGGGAGGGCTTTTACCAAATATGTCACCTCTGAAAGAGTGTGAGATCTAGAGGCTACCTGGCCCTTTCCAGACTCTTGTCTAAGAGTGTGGGGGAACACAACAAGGTATAGCGGTTGATCCGTGAATAGGAGTGTTTAACCACCAACCTAACCAGATATTATAGGTTTCTAAGGTTCTTATGATGTAGTAAGGTGAAAAATACTCAGAATGTCTCCAACGGAGTCGCCATTATGTTGGTGATGACAATGGGAGACAGACAAATGTTATCGGTTATAGGCTCTCAGATTTTCCCCAGTGTAGTCGCCATTATGTTGGGGTTCCCATGTTTTGGCCAGATTGGCAAGACCAAAAGATGAGACAACATCAAAACCACTTTCAGACCTCAGGATCTAGCCTTCCTCGATCTAGAGAGGGATCTCTCTATATAAGCAAAGGTTTTATGTCTTTGAAGCTCAGTGTTAAGATATTAGGCTAGTTATTGGGCTCGAAGTTTGTTTGTTTGATTCTTGGTTTGGTTGTGGGTAATCAGGAAAGAAGGTTTCAATATGAGGCAAGGATGAGCAAAGAGTATTTTAGGCAAAGGAGAGATATTCCAGGGAACATTCAAGACCATTGGGAAATGGAGTCAGGAAAGGGTTTACTTGTTATTCAACATGCAGGCTTTCAGTTGGGCTAGTCATCTAAAGCATTGGATCTTAATGATGATAGTGTGGCATGAAATGGTAAGAGAGGAGGAAACAATAAAGATTTAGAACACAAAGTTAAAGACCTGAGATCATAGAGAGACTTTGAACTCTCAATGCTTCGGCCTCTAGCTTGAGGGATCTTAGAAAGGTTCAATTAATTGAAAAGGATCCTAGTGAGATAGAGACAGAGTTCTAGACCTTCCAGTGTTCCCAATTCATTCAATTAAAATCCTAACAAGAACATCTAAGACCAGATTCATTTAATTCATACATCAGCTAGCAGGCAATGACATCCACTAAACTGGTTAAATTAACTGAAATCGACCCTTAGATAACATATTTAGTATAAAACATCAAAGGCAAGGAGAGCAGAAACATAGGGTACCTAACAAGGGTAAATCCTATGCCAGATTTCTGATGCGAGCCAGTAGAAATGAAATGAAATGAACTGCAAGTTAAAAACAAACACAGAGATAGAAAAACATCACCGCTGCTTTAGATCAGGATAAAAAGAAATGTGCTTGTCATATTAAAGAACAACACCAGTCAAGTACAACATTACCAATAGCTGAATATTCACTCTGAAAACATCTTCTTCAACCTATCTTACAACTTTACACAGAGACTATGTCTCAAAAGAAACAGCTTGTAATTTCTCTGATAACCGATCAACAAACTTTACAATGAGTTCCTTCATGAATTTATAGCTCAAATGGAGCAGAGAAGGTAGGTGAAAACTAAATGCAGCATTAAAACTCAGAAGGAAAGGGAGCCGAAGCCTCGTTCTGTTTT
Organism: Pinus albicaulis; assembly: GCA_034641835.2. Classification (NCBI taxonomy): domain Eukaryota; kingdom Viridiplantae; phylum Streptophyta; class Pinopsida; order Pinales; family Pinaceae; genus Pinus; species Pinus albicaulis. The sequence goes on from CM076573.1 coordinate 11,290,170, forward strand.
AAATTCTCAGCATTTATCTCTGGTACTATTTGGGTGAAAGAGTGGTCTTCGTCAGGCTTCCATTTACTCCAGGTATGTCTCTGATGTACTTGTTGTAACACTCTGGTGAACTAAACAAAAATGTAGAATAATGATGCTTAAGGTTTGCCATACTGTGTAACAAATGCTTCTGATAGCATAGGACTGTTGTCAAGGCTGGAATTTCCTCAGGGACACGGTATAGAATGGAGATAGTATGGGCGCTTCGTCCTTTGTGGAAAGGACGTACTGCCGATGTGGAACCCTGATAGTATTGTTTTCTGTGCGCTGGGCCTTCCATGTGATCCATGATGTCTTGGAACTGGTATCTTTGCCTTCTAAATCCCTAAAAAAGGCTCAAAAATCTTCTATTACGTGCCTTGAACTCTCTGCTACTCTAGAACTGACTTTGTTTATGCACTCTAAGCTTTAATGGCGCCGGAGAGATTTTTCAGAGTTTGAACTGTGTCCTTTGATGAAATTTATGTTGCAGACACCTTTCCAGACATTTTCCTACAATATCAGGCTCTACATTCAGCTTCCTTTGTGCATTGTGCCACTACAACGGTGTGTATGAATCATCGCAGTTTCCCACCTGCCTGTAACCCTGCAAAACACGAAACAAATTAAGAAAACCATGCATTGGGGATGGTGAATGCAGTGGGGACAATGGGAATGGCCATGCATGTTGGCGAAATGGTGAAATAGTTGCAGGTTGATAGCGGAAAACGCAGCGAATAGTGGAGGATGGAGGGGTGGAAATTTCAATGTAAATCATTCGAAATTTGACCTTTGAACGAATTATATAGGGGGCAGACGCAAAGAGTGATGAAAACACGTGGAGTGGTGACGTGGCGGGCCCGGGCGATGGCGGAGCTGACTTTAAATCTAGACCGTCCAATCTCAGGAGGAGATCGACGGCTGAAAATGCATTGAGGGTGATGGACAGTGGGCCAGGGGTACGGTTTGCCTTGGATTATTCCCCGTGCAGCTTCGCAGCGCAATCGCTGTTGGATGGGCAGCTCTGGATCGGACGGCGCACGTGCATATTGCGGCGGGTTTTCTGTCGAACGATAACACGCGATGGGGGGGGCGGTTTTCAAACAGTGTGCGTGACACGTGTCAGGCGGTTAGTGGAATCGCTGTCGAATCGAAAAATACCGCCAGCCCTCAGAAAGCGGTGCGATAGATACAAGCGGTGTTTAAAAAGGGCATGTTGGCGTGGGGACCACCGAGGCGGGTAAATGAACGGTGGAGATGCGATGAACGGGCGGTGAAAGAGTTGAGTGATGAATGCTGTGGGGACCGCGATGATCGTCTGATCTACACAGATCGACGATCTAAAATGCTCCTGATATATAATTGCGGTAAGCGCTTTTATGCCTTGGCGTTGGGTCATGTGGAGGGAAATGTATCTGGGGCTAGGGCCGAAAGGTGCTAAACCCATAGACATGAAAAATACGGCTAGTTTGCCCATTTTAATGCAATTTGAGGGTAGGAAAAGGTAACGATAGAGGGAAAAAGGGGAAAAAGGCCAAACAAGGGGTATGTGTATGGTTTAGAGGGGATTTTTGGGAAAGTTTAGAAGGATTAGGGGAGGGATTTTGTCAAGGGGGAAAAAAGGGATGACATGGAGAATCCTGCAGAGGTACAGGGGCAAGTGTAGGCCTTTTGGAGCACAATTTTTTGCAATCAGCGAGACCTTTTGGATGGATACAGTAGTGGAAATAAATCACAGGGCAAGGGGCATAAGGAGGCTTCAGGGATGATGTGTTTTTAGAGAGAAATGCATTCCTTGAAGGCTCAAAAACATTTTAGCCCCCCTTGTTTGCTTGTCAAAAAATTCATAGGGGGCTAACAAGGTCTTCATTATTCTTTGTAAATTTCTCAAAAAATCTATTATCATAGATGTCTTGTTGTTCGGGTAGCTTGTACATGACTTTCAAATCTTCAGCTCTGAAAGAACCTAAGATCTCATTCTTAATGGTTCTTAATTGTCTGTCCTTAATTGTTGAATTCTCAAGCACCCACTTTATCATGTCGGTATATGGTAAAAGACTGGCCCTTGCTGCTATCCTATGAAGGAAGGAGCACGCAATATCTTTAAACTGTAAATCTGAGGGTCTTACATCATCGGCAGTTTCCTTGACCTCCACTACTTCAGGTTCTTTGTCTTCGAGGATAGTATAGATAGCTTTCCACTTTGTAGCACCTCCATATGCGGTGCAAACAGTATCTGAGACTATGGGCGACATTTCTGTGTATTCCAATTCTGCAACAGTCTATTTTCTGTGCTTTTGCATTACTTTGCGGATGAACATATCTTGAAGGAAAATCCCTATTAAAGACACAGTAATGATCAAATGATGAAAGATATATTTGAAATGACCAATTTGAAAAGAAAAGATCCATGAAGCAGCTATATCATTTATTGATCATAAAAAATCAATAATTGTTTGCATTGGGATGATAAAACATACTTAATCGTTTCTGACAATATTTATTTTCACATTAAAATCTTTATTTAAACCTGTCAAATCTGTCACATCGCACCTTTTGAACCTGTTTTTATGAAGCGCATTACTTTTTGTTTATGCGATATGCGATTTCGCGATATCGCGAAATCACAAAATCACAATATCAGAATATCGCAACATCGGAACTTTGGTAAGAACTGCTTAAAGTTTTAAACGAATATCCGCGATGTGCGATTTATGATGTCGCTTGCGAAATTCAGATCGTTGATCGCAAAATAGAGATTTCGTTGTTTTGTTGCTTAACTTTCAATGAGAAAAGATTATGCGAGATGCGATTTGCGATAGGGTAATCACAAGGATGTTTTATTAATTTCTTTTTTGTTTTTTTTTATTTAATAAAAAACAACAATGTTTTTGGAGTTTGATTTTTTATCTAGAATGAAAAATACATTTTAAGAAAGGTCCCTATTTCTATTATCAAAAGTTTAGACTTATTTTGAAAATAAAAATGGGGGGGAGTTGTTGCATAGCACAACAATTGGCGATTCACTTGGGAGAACCAGATATCTCTGATTGGTTTATTTTGATATTTCTAAACTTTCAAAACAAGAAAAATATATAAGAAAAAATAGTATGATTCATGAATTAAACAGTGCTTTTTCAAAATATAATCTATTTACCTATCTCATTATTTTCTTAGCTAACTCTTTTAGTGATAATACATAGGTATCTGTATCAGCCAGTAATCACATTTAAAAAGATAAAGTAGGTATTCTCTAAAAATTGGTTTCATAGATTTTTACTCATTTATCACAGATAGAGCCACTGTTTCTAGCAGGCATTTATAGCCTTGACAGGGTTATCTTTTAACCAATAATGATTAATTGTCCCATCTGAATTTGATTTGTTTTTTCAAAATATAATTTGACATATAATTGAATTTATTTTTTTTGACATATTCTCAAAACCATTGTCCAGGTTTGGTGGCCTGATAGTGACAATGTCATTCACTGATAGTAATTTAGACTCAACAAGTTGGCTCGTAATGAGACCCCTTGTATTCTGATTTTTTATAATCATTTAGCTATTACCCTGTTGTGGTATGCAGTATTGGTAATACCAGTATAGATTATTTCTCTATGATCATGATAAACAAGCTCGTGATGAGACTTATTTTGTTTTGAATTTGTACATTGTATATATTTCTTTTTCTTTTTTTAATTATACCTTGAAGAAGAAATTTTATCAGATGGGATGAATCATTAGCTCGTTTAAGAGTTATGGATGATAATTATAGAGTTGGTAGATACTTTTTCGTAGAGAATCCTTGCTAAGTTAAAAGTTTCCTTTTTTGACTGATACATAACATCTATATTTTACGACATCAAGAGTCTTTTCAGAAAGTAAATGCCTTTAGTAAATTTCAAAATATTTCAAAAAAATAAGGTTTACTCAATTCTCATAGTTATAATTACCTTTTTACTTTTCTTATTTATAGAAGCAAAAAATCAAACTAATTTATCAGAAATTTTGAAAATTTGAATCAACCAAAAATGATGCTATTTTCAACTTTTATTTTCCTAAAGAAAAAATAAAATTTAAAACTTGATTTTCTAAGAGAAATATTTTTTAAGAATTTGACCATTCACCGGTAAGGAATCTTTCTTGCCTAATAAGTCTTGCAACAAAAAGGTGGATAAGCCTATTTTTTCTATGATTTGAAATGGACCAAGCCATAATCTCTGGAATTTGGTATGCTTACCTTTTTCCTCATGTGCCTTATCCCATTTCAAAACATGGTCTCCAATCTCAAAAGCTTTTGAGCTGGTAGATGCTGTGTCAAATGAGGTTTTAATTATTTGTTGATGATGAGCATGTATAGCTTTTGCTTTTTCTCTTTTTTCTTCCATTTTAAGAATTTGATCTTGTCTAAGTTGAAGGGAAGAAGAAGGATTTTCATCAATAAACTATACTAAAGCAAATGATGGTATTGTTATATTTGTGGGTAGAACTGTTTCTTTCCCATAAACTAACACAAATGGTGAAGTACCTATTGAAGGTTTCTGGGTGATTCTATCTACCCAAAGAGTGAATAAAAATGCTTTGTGCCATTTTTTATGATTTTTTTCTATAGTTCTTTTGATGATTCTAATAAGGTTTTTATTTGTAGATTCAACTAATCCATTACCATGTGGATAATAGTTAGCTGATTATTTTAATTTAAAACCTCTTTTTAAAGCAAATTCTATCATGGCATTTCCAGAAAAGTAAGATTCATTTTCAAATATCAAAGCTGATGGGAGGCCAAACCTAGTGATTATGAATTGATCAATAAAATTTGTAATACTTTGTGTATTAACCACCTTTAATGGGATATCTTCTACCCATTTTGTGAAATAATCTGTTGCGGTTAGAATATAATTATGCTATTTAGAAGAGTTTGGAGTTATTTTGCCTATGATATCTAACCCTCATTGTTCAAATGGTTGTTGGATATTTACTGGTTGTAGTGGAAAATTTGCTTTCCTCTCTCTTCCTGTTGCAGTTTGACATACTTTGAATTTTCTCGCGTATTCATGTGCATCTTTAAATAGAGTTGGCCAATAGTAACCGGCATGCAGTATTTTATGAGCTGTGGTGTTTCCTCTGAAATGACCTCTAGCTGGTCCATCATGTAATTCCCACATTACTTTTTCAGCTTCAATTTTGTCTAAACATCTCAATAGTACATAATCATAATTTTTCCTAAATAACACATCATATATAAGTTGGTATTGATTTTATTTAAGCCTTAGAGCATGCTTTGCTGTGTATTAAGATATAATGGAGCATATCCATTTTTCAAGAAAAATTTTAGATCAACATATTGTGACTGAGAATCGTTTAGGCTTACCTCAGATAGTTGTATTTCATTTGATTGATCTTCTTGTGTGGGTAAATGAGAGGCTCCAGTTAACATCCTGAAAAGACCTTGACCTTTAACAATTTTAGCAGGATGTATCTCTACATCATATTCTTGAAGTGCGGTAACCCAATTTGCTCTCTTCTCTCCTACTTCTTGTTGGATTAATAATTGCCCTACTGCTGAGAAAGGCACTATTATTTTAGTATGTGCTTTTAGGAGAAAAGGTATAAAATGTTTCAAAGATTTAAACATAGCAAAAGCCTGTTTTTCTACAGCTGAATAATTTAACTCAACACATTCAAGGTTAGAACTGAAAAATGAAATCGGTGCCTCAATGTTTTGATCATTTAACTGTGTCAAAACTGCTACGCATGATGTATCAAAAGAGAATGTGTATAATACAAATGGCTTAAGAAAATCGGGAGTTGTTAAAGAAGTAGCTTCAATGATAGCTTTTTTAATCAACTCAAAAGAATTTCTCTCATCTTTTCCCCATTTAAAAATTGAATTTTTCTTGATCATTGATTGCAAGGGTAATATGATTTGGGAAAAATCAAGAACAAATCATTCTACAAAATTAATTTGTCCTGAAAATGATTGCATCATTTTTATTTTTTTTTGCGGTAGAGGAATGTTTTCGATTTCCTGGATCCTATCAGGGTCAATATGGATTCCTTTTTTGGAGACAATTGTAGTGCCCTACTCTAGTTGACTGACAGTGATATGAATTTTAACATTATTTAGCCCTAAGACCCGCACTTTATTCATTGAGGACCTCAGGCTGAGGATCCAGATACATGACTCTATTATTTGTGGATGTGATGGTTATGTATGTCTTTATTGATACTAATATGATGATAGCATTTATGGATATGCATGTTCTTTATTGATATGATTGTAGCATTAATGGATATGCAGGTTCTCTATTGATATCATGATGATGATAGATTTTATGGATAGATATGTCTTCTATTGATGTTACGACGATAATTCCTTTGATGAATATGTTAATTTACCATTGATGTTATGATTATGAAAAACATGATGGATGTGTCCCATATGTAACTACTTACATTAGTTTTGATTCAAAATAAACAATGATGTGAATGATTAGGTCATGATGATGTTTCTATTATGATAATGACTAACACTGAGAACTATGTTACTAATGATTATTGAGTATGACAAGAAACCACCAGAGGCACTCGCATATGATGAGTGGATAACATCTGGTTTGATAGAAATTAATATTTTGTCTTTGAAATTCTAAGTTCAGTTTGAAACTTGTTATATATATTACATATACTCTGATGATATGTCAGTGGTTGCAGGAACATGTTAGTTGCTTGGCCAAATGACTCACATATGGGTGATGGGGTTGTACAATTGGATGGAACAACATGGGAGGGGTGGAACAGTGTTCCTTGTTGGGGTTCCCATGTTTTGGCAAGTTTGGCAATACCAAAAGATGAGACAACATCATAACTGCTTTCAGACCTCAGGATCTAGCCCTCCTGGGTCCAGAGAGGGATCTCTCTATATAGGCAAAGGCTTTATGTCTTTGATGCTCGAAAATTAAGATATTAAGCTAGTTATAGGCGCGGGGTTTGTTTGTTTGATTTTGCTTGGTTGTTGGGAATCAGGAAAGAAGGGTTCAATATAAGACAAGGATGAGAAAAGAGGATTTTAGGCAAAGGAGAGATAACTCAAAGAACACTCGAGACCATTGGCAAATGGAGTCAGGAAAGGGTTTACTTGTTATTCAATATGCAGGCTTTCAGTTGGGCTAGTCATCCAAAGCATTGGATCTTAAAGATGATAGTGTGGCATGAAATGGTAAGAGAGAAGGTGAAAGCAAGGAAACCTCCTAGGTGACCCTTCAGGAATCAAATCCAGGGATAGGACATGCCATTGGACAACCTGTGATCCGAAACCTAAAAGGTTAACTCTTTAGACAAGGAAACATTAAAGCTTTAAACACAAAGGTGAAAACCTGAGATCAGAGAGAGACTTTGAAGTCTCAATGCTTCGGCATCCAACTTAAGGGAACTTAGGAAGGTTCAATTAATTGAAAAGGACCCTAGTGAGACAGAGACAGAGTTTTAAACTCCCAGTATCCCAATTCATTCAATTAAATCCTAACAAGAACATCTAAGAAACAGATTCATTAATTCACACATCAACTGGCAATAAATATTAGCTACTACACTGGTTGAATTAGCTTGAATCAATCCTCAAATAACACATACAGCAGAAAACATTGAAGGCAGGGAGAGCAGAAACATAGGGTACCAAGCAAGGGTAAATCCTATGCCAGGTTTCTGATGCGTGCCAAAAGAAATGAAATATGATGAATTACAAAGGAAAAAAAAGGACAAAGAAAGAAAAACATCACCGTTGCTTTAAATCAGGATCCAAATAAATGTGCTTGTCATATTAAAGAGCAACACCAGTCATGTACAACATTACCAACAGCTTGATATTCAGTCTGAGAACATCTTCCTCAACCTATCTTACAACTTTACATAGAGAACTATGTCTCAAGAGAAATAGCTTACAGTTCACAGATATCCGATCAACAACCCTTACAATGAGTTTCTTCATGAGTCTTATAGCTGAAAGAGAGGCAAAGGGGGTAGATGAAACACTAAATGAAGCATTTAAATAGAGTAGGAGCAGTGGTTCGAAACCCAATCGGTTTTTAATATCTGAGCATTAAACTTCTGTACTCTTTGGATGAAAGATTGTTCTTCGATAGACTGCAATTTACTCCAAGTATGTCCTTGATGTGATCTCTAACTGTAGTACTCTGCAGTGGTCTGGTGAATAAACAAAAAGGCAAATAAAGATTATGAGGTCTACCATACTATGTAACAAATGCTCTGGTAGCATTAGGACTGTGGTCAGGGTGGAAAACCTCTCACGAACACAATGTAGAACAAGGACAGTATGGGTATTGTGTCCTTTCTCGGAGGAAGCTTCTGCCGATGTGAAACGCTGATGATATTGCTTTCTGTGCGTTAGACCTTATTAGGCCCTATGTGATAATCTCAGGGTGTTCAATCTGGTACAATTCTTTTCTATCATTGAATTAAGGCTTAGACGTCCTCAATTACAGGCCTTAACTCTCTGATCTTTCACTGATACTCTTTGCCGCTCCATTACTGTCTCTGACTACCAATCTGCAGAGCTTATGATTATGGGGGTTTAAACGGAGTTAATTTCCCTGATTTGGATAGAATATGCACTTAGAATCCTTCAGGAGTCTTCCTGCAATCACTGGCTCTGATAAAATTCCCTCTGCGTTGTTGTGTCACTAATAGTGACTGTGTAGAACAGAACGGTTTTCACCATCTGTATTCCCTGCAAAACCCACAAAATTGTTAAGAAATCCATGGTGGAGGGGGATGGATGCAGTGGAAGGATGTGAGAATGGCAGCGGAACTGTGGAGGAATGGCGACAAATGCAATGGAATGGTAAAAACAGGCAAGAACAATGCATAAATGGTGGAAGACTCGACAGGTGGAGGCTTAGTGGAGAAATGCATGTTGACCGTTCGATCATTTCATGGGGCGACGATCAACGGTGGATATTGGTTGACGGAGATGTAACAATGCAGTTAGGCGGAGAAAAAATTATTAATCCAAACCATAAGGTTTGAACCTTCGGATGGAGTGCAATGGAAATGGTCGTGAATGGCGAGACTCGGTCATGGGCGGAGGGCGAATCATTCTGGACTGTTGGATCTCAAGAGGAGATCGACGGCTACGATCGCGTCAGAGGGCGATTGATTGTGGGCCAGGGGTCTTCTTTACCTTGGTTTATCCCCCAAGCTTCTTCGGGCACGCTTACCATCCGCTGAGCCAGCCTGAGATCGGACGGCACATGTTCAAATCGCGTCGAGCTTGCATTCGGTATTTAATGCCCAGGGAGAGTGGGTTTCAAAAACAGCTTGAAGCCACGTGTCGGCCAGTGGCGTTGATCACTTCCGAATGGGAAAAATAGCCTTCCTTCCAAAAGCGGTGCGATCAAACCTACCAGTTTTGCACACTGATTGACCACGTGGACCACCGAGACGGCTAATTTGTGGGCCGTCGATCTGTAGATCAGATCGACGATTGATATGTGATCGGAGGGGTGAACGGGGGAATGCGGGTGAGAAGGGACTTGCGATGACCATTGGATTAACGGGAAATCGACGGCGGAAATTGCAATCGAGAATCGCAATCGGGGGGTGCAGCGGGTGGCATAGTTTAACAAATGCGATTGCGATCGGAGCGGACTTGTGATGGTCGTCGGATTAAGGGTGAATCGACGGTGGATAGCACTCCCGAGACCCATAGAACAACACGTCATCGCATCGGAGCTTTTGTTTTAACACAGGAATGCGCTCCCGACCATTTATCTGATTGCGATAAGCGCTTTACGGGCTAGCGCTTGGTTTTAGTGCCCGGGTCATGTGGGAAAGTGGTCTTGGGGCTGGGCCGAAGGGGCTAGCCTGATATATGAAGAGTATGGGTTTTTTGGCCTATTTTTAGTGCATTTTATGGCCAAAAAGAGGCAATGATAGAGAGGAAAAGGGGTTACTTGGCCAAACAAAGGGTATTTGTGAGGCTTAGAAGAGAGAAGGGATGATTTAGAGGATTTAGGGAGGAATAAAGAGAGGGAGAAAGGTGAAGAGACAGAGGTTAAGTGGGGATGAAATAAGAGGGAAAAGGCATTTTTTGGGCATTCTCTTCACAACAAAGAGGCTTTTCTCGTGTAAATGGCAATGGGGATTTATCGAAGGGAAAAGGCACAGGGAAGGCTTCAAGGATGATCTGTTTTCAGAGGAAATGCATTCCTTGAAGGTTCAACAAAAAATTTAGCCCCTTGTTTGCTTGTCAAAAAACTTATAGGGGGCTAACAGTGGCTCCACATGGGGATGGTTTCTTCTTGGAGTCAAGAATCAGTGAATAATCTTTGGTGTAGGCCTGATGCCTGCTGCTTGAACCACCCCTTTATTTCTTAGACTAGCTGCCACAAATCATGAAGACATCATATCAGCAGTAAAATTCTTCCAAACAACTGCCTACCCAGACTATAGTCCTATCATTTTCTCCTCATGGTGCATTTGGACTAGAAGACCCTTTACATCATCAAAAAATTTTGCAATTAGAAAATAAACCTATTCTATTTCTACCCTTATTACTCGATGAGACCAGATTAAATTGTTGGCCTCATATGTTTCTCTACCTAATCTAATATGTGTTAGGATTAAACTATCCAGCAGATTTCTTCTCTACATTCTACAACAGAAATTTAAAACAGTCAAACTAGGATTAGACAGTCTAGTTTGTTGTGGATCCAAGGCATAAGGCAAAACTGCTCTTTGGACTGAAAACTTTGCAGAAAACTGAAAACAAAATCTTGAAGGCTTGAAATCTGAAACTTTGAAGCATCCTTCCTTTCTTTGTGACTCAAGTTTTGAGCTTGTTAGAGTCACTTTCTTCTTCATTCTAGCTATGGTTTTGGGCTTGTTAGAGCAGACTCTTCTTCCTTATTTGCTGGTTCAGATTTTTGGGCATGTTAGAACCAGCTGTCTTCACTTACTTTGGATCAGGTTTTGATCGTGTTGGAGCCAATCTTTGCACTTCAGAGGTTCATGTTTTGAGCATGGCTGAACCTCTCTTTCTCTCTTTTTGAAACATTTTCTCTTTTTCTTGAAAACATAACACAGCAATGGTATTTACAATGGGAATGGAAACTGTAAATTGGAAATCAGAAGAAGTAATGTTTGAGCATCCTGCCATTGACAGGACCCCCAAAAAGATTTGTACCATCTAACTCTTGCAGAAAAAAGGCATTTGGACCAACAGTGGCCTGGATGATGTATGGACCTTTCCACAAACTATCAAATTTGTCGTGCTTTCCTTTGTCTTCTCTCCTTGAATCCCACTTCAGAAATTTATCTCCAATTTTGAAGTTAGAAGCCTTGGTTCTCTTATCGAACAACTTCTTTATATTTTCCTGGACTTTCATAGCTCTGTTATAGACCTCTTCCCTCGTTTGCTGGAGATGAATCGTTTGGTTTATCGTCCTCACCATGTTGTCTTCCTCTGTCTATATCTCTTGGACAAGTTTGATTACTGGTACCCCAAGGCTAGTAGGAAACACTGCCTTTGTTCCATAGACAAGCTGATATGGTGACATGCCAATGGATTTCTTTATTGTAAGTCTGTCAGCCCACAAAGCATGCACTAACTTGTTATGCCATGACTTCTTATTCTCTTCAAGCAGTTTTTTGATGATGGTTACCAAGCTCTTGGTTGATGATTCAGCTAACCCATTACCTTGTGGGTAGTAAGTAGTTGAATGACCGAGTGCTATTTGATACCTGTGACAAAAAACAATCATTTTCTTGGATCCAAAAGTAGCAGCGTTATCAGTGATTATTTTCCTTGGGCAGCCAAACCGAGAGAGGATGTGGTCTTCTAGGAACCTAATGATAACAGATCCTATGGCATTCCTAGAAGGTATGGCCTCTATCCACTTTGTGAAGTAGTATGTGGTTGTAAGGATCCACCTGTGTTGTGCAGAAGAAGCAGGGTGTATTTCTCCTATGAAATCTAGACCCCATTCCATAAAGGGACCTTCAACAGTGATGGGTTGTAAAGGTAGAGGGAGGAGCTTTCTTTTGCCTTCAAAAATCTGGCATTTATGGCAGGCAATTATCATCTTATGGATGTCATTGAAAAGTGTAGGCCAATAATAGCCAGCTCTGAGTATTTTGTTAGCAGTGGCTTTCCAGTTCAGGTGGCCTCCACACTCTCCTGCATGGAACTCCTGTTTAATCCTCTCTGCTTCAGTTTTAGGCAAACATTTAAGCAATAGGCCATTTGTATTTTTCCAGTACAAACATTCATTCAGTATGCAATAGTTTCTGGCCTTTAGCTTTAGGAATCTGGCCTTAGTCTTTGATAGTTCAGGAGGGGCATTGAGTTTTGTGAGCACATATAGGATGTCATAATACCAAGGAGAGTTTTGAAATTGCTCCTCAACAGTAGGGTCAGGCAATCCTTCCTGCTCATCCAAGGCATCTACCATGTTTATGTCAAGGGCTTGTAAATTTGATTCAGCCATTAGTTGAGCTAGGCCCTGACCTTTGATCAGTTTTGTGGGCTTTATCTCAAGGTCATACTCTAATATTACAACAATCCATTTGCCCCTCTTCCCATCCGGGTCTTGCGACAAGATGTCTTTAACCACTATGTTTGGCACGTAGGCTATGACATGAGAATGCAGTATGTACACCCTAAAGTCTTTCAAGGCCTTTACCAGGGCATAGGCCTGTTTTTCCATTATGTTATATTTCAAGGGTGCATCCCTTAGAGCTTTGCTGAAGAAATAAATGGGCTATTCCATTCCCTCTATATTTTTCTGCAGCAGAACTGCAGCCATTGTATGCTCGAAGGCAAATGAAAAGATCAGGAAATCTTTTAAGAAATCTAGGCTAATTAGGACAGGAGCCCGAGTGAGTGCAAGTTTAACCGATTCAAAAGATTTTTTAGCTTCAACAGTCCACTTAACCCCTACACCTTTCTTTAGCATGTTAGTCATATTCCTGAGGTGTTCAGCTAAGTTGGGAATAAACCTCCTTAAGAAGTTAATTTTCTCAATAAAGGATTGTAACTCTTTAATGTTTCTCGGGTGTGTGATTTGTAGTGTTCCCTCAACTCTTTGTGGGTCTATCTTAATTCCCTTCTCAGATACGATATGGCCGAGAAGCTTTCCTTCCTGCAGCCCGAATATAGTATTTTTGGGATTTAATGACAGACCTAACTTCCTACATTTTTCGAAAACTCTTCTTAGATGTTTTAGGTGTTCTTCATCAGTCTTGGAGTAGATTGTTATGTCATCCAGGTAGATGACAATGAAGTGCCCTATTTCATCTGAAAAGGCTATGTCCATCACTCGTTGGAAGGTCGCACCAGCGTTCATCAGTCCAAAGGGCATTTTTACTTACATAAAGGTGCCCCATGGAGTGGTGAAGGCGGTCTTGAGTTAGTCTTCTGGGAGTACTAAAACTTGGTTGTAACCTGAAAAAACATCTAATAGGGAGATCCTTTTTGAGCCTACTACTCTTTGAAGAATGTGTTCCATTTTTGGCAAAGGGTAGTTTTCCTTGAGTGAGGCTCTGTTAAGGTTTCTGAAATCTATGCACAGTCTGATCTCACCTGTTTTCTTTCTCACAGCTACAAGATTTGAGACCCAATCAGAGAACCTCACAGGAGCTATTATTCCTGCCTCGTACATCTTCTTTATTTCCTTTTCTTCTGCAGGCAATTGTTTTGGGTTTATTCTGCGAAGTTTCTATCTAAAGGGTTTCTGGTTCTCTTTCAAAGGTATTTTGTGCTGTATAATGTTTGTGTCGTAGACCTTTAAGTCCTCATAGCTCCAGGCAAACACGTCGATGAACTCTTTGAACAAGTCAATATATTTCTTCTTCAGGTTTGCAGGCAGGGACTTAGCCAACTTAATCATCTTAGGCTTATCTTCAGTGCCTATTTTGCATTCCTCGACATCAGAGTCTGAGTGTTCTATGGTGGGCCTTTTCGCTACATCATCGAAATCGAAAAGATCTTCTAAAGGTGCCAGACCTCAGGGTATGCTTTTATCTTTTTCCTGTATCACCTCTATTTCCTCATTATCTGCGTTTTTACATTCTTCGATTGGATTTCCAATCTGTTCATTTAAGGTGTTTATTTCTATGTTACAGGGTGGTTCTTCCTCGTCTGAGGGTTCTTCACTTAGGCAGCTATCATTCGACTTAGAGTCTGAATCAGAAAATTCAAACTCGTTCCTACCTATCAGGAAATCCTCAATCTGCTTATCTCCCTCAAAAACCTGCCAATATTTCTCATTATCAGGTACTGCAGGTCTGAACTTCGTCTGAATGATGATTTGTTGGTCACTGAGAGGCTTGTGATATGAACTAGCTATACAGGCTAATCCATTTGCAATTACATTCTGACTTATAGGAATAAACACTAGTTCATATTCCACAAAGGTCTTCAATAAATCCATAGCGTCATTCATGTACGCTCTCAGCCTAGGGTGTTTCGTTGTGTATTCACCATTCACTTGTTTTATGATCAACTCAGAGTCTCCATGTACAGCTATCCTATGGGCTCCTAATTTTTTCAACAGATTCAGGCCTAGGATAAGAGCCTCATACTCTGTGATATTATTTATACATTTGAAGTTCAGATTGAAGGCATGACTCTCTGCATAGTCGCTCTTTGTGTTGTGTAACCACACTCCTGCTCCAGCGGTTCTCCTGGTGCACGACCCATCAAAATTCATTTCCCATAAGGGTTCATTCTCGGGCTTATCATCATTTCTTTCCCAAATGCGGGTCTCACTGGTCTGTTGATGGTTTCGTCCTTCGTGTGGTGTATGAGTTTGTGAGGGGCGACTAGCCAGCTGTTTACATCCTGTTTCTTGTTCACTCGGAGTTTCCTTTTCGGTGCACTGCCCATAGGTCTCAACCTCGTTTTCTTCTGAGTCTAAAGTGGCCATCATGTTGAAATATATGGGCGCTACCTCGTTGTTCGTATCTCTGTTTTCTAGCTCTGTCTCCTCTAAGGATTCATCGTTGCAAAGGATAAAGGAGTCCAGATCTGTGTGTACAGAGTACAGAGGTGAATTTTCAGGCTTCTCAGGACTGCTGACCAGGAATTTCATTTGTGCCTCTCTATACAGTCTCCTGAGTTGGCTAAAGACAGGGATTGTGGCATATGCCCCGTCCATCTGCATTGTACCTTGCAGCTTGGCTCCCCATGACCTTGATAGCAACATGCCATACTTAAGTGGCACATCTGCCTCTACAACATCCATGACCATACATTTGGTTGGAATCTGGGTTAATTTCACACACAGGTCTTTGATTAGGCCAAGGCATTTTACTCTACTAGAGTCGAATGAATATAAATCTTTGTAGGGTCGGGTTATCTCTTGGCCTAACCTCTCCATAACAACCTTAAACATTAAGTTGTGTGGCACCCCAGAGTCATGCATCGCATTGTGAAGGATCTTGTCATGAATATTGAGACTGATATAAAAAGGAGGTATTACCCATTCCTGAAACTTCCCCTCTATCTGTGGACCAAACAGAAGGGCTGGTTGATCATCACTCAGATTGATAGTGTCACTATTTTCCCCTAGATTTAAAGCTTTCAAAATTTGGCCTTTATATACATCTTGAGTGGCCAGCTCAGAGAGTGGGACAGAGATTTTAATTTTTGCAATTTCATTCTCCAAACTGAAGAGGGATTGACTCTTTGTAATATTCAACTCTGTCTTGTTAGCCACTACTTTAGTGGCAGGTTCAGTGCGTTGATTCTCACTATATACAGTGTTTGAGATTGCTTTATCAGGAACACTAGCTACAGTGCTAGTGTTGCTGGTTGGTTGACTTTGTTTATCAGTGATTTGGTTGTCTTTTCCTTTGTCCTTCCCAGAACTCTCAGCTGCTGATTTGCTACTTTCAGCAGTCACTTTAGAAGTTTTCTTAGGCCTTTTCTTAATGGTAATCTCAGAAGCTTTGGATTTGGAATTGTCTAAGCTCTTTTTGCTTCTAAGTTCATATTGTTCTCTGACCTGCATGATGGCATTTTCAAATCCAAGCCTGTAATCCTCATATTCTAATCTTTCCTCATCCCAATATGAGGGTGAGGGTTGATCTTCTTCTGTGGAACAGTTGTGGATTGATTTATCTGTTTCAAACATATTTATTATGTTCTCCTCAGACTCTTCTATTATCCCCTCATCTTCATCAAGGAATTTCTCTTGAAATGGGGGTATAACTTGTTGATCTAATTCTCTTTGTCTATTGGGAGTGGTATTGTTCCTTCTAAAGTTCTGGTTCTGGTTATGATTTTGGTTTCTGTTCTGATTACTAACTGTGACAACCATTTTTTCCATAATTTGTTGTAGCTTTTCCATGTTTTTAGATAGACGGTCATAATTGGGGTCAAATGTGGAAGCTACAGTGTCATCTCTATATGTCACCCTTTTCTCAGCCCTCATTCTTGCTTTCTTTTCAATCAGGTTAGCCTCAACACTCACTGCTCATTTTTGCATGTCTTCCAATGTGTTGTAATCTCTCTCCCTAAGCTGGTAGGCCATGTCAGCATCAAAGCCTTCAGGGTATTTCACTAAAGCCATACCTTGGGTAGGTTTCATATGTGGAAGAAGAGCATTATAAACGCTGTTGAACCTTGTAGAGTAGTCATGGACACTCTCTCCTATGTTTCTCTTAAGTTTCTTGTATTATGCCAAGATTTGGAGAGGGTTGGCCTTAACTTCCCATTTGTTTATGAAGGTCTGATATAAAGCAGGAATGTCTTGGATACTATTAGGGGAAAGTCCTTTAAACCATTTCTTCACATCACCCCCTAAACTCTAGGCAAATATTATCATTTTGACCATATCATCATCTACCTCCATGTAGTCAAAAGAATCTTCCATCCTATCTACATGGTGCTAAGCTGTGGTAGACTCTTTTGCAGTGAAGTGTGGGATCTTTGATTGGTAATCATTGGGTAAGGATACTAGAGGCTAGGGTAACATCAAAGATGCATACCAGGCTGCCATGATGATGTTCTGAGGAGGTAAGGGGTTGGCTTGAGCAGCTGGTATATGGATGACAGGGATACTAGGACCAGCAAAAGTCTGTTGAGCTGATTTAGGATGACTGAGTCCCAAGTTTTGAATGAAGTGAATATCAGGAGGTGTAGATGGAGGGGTCTCTTTGTCCCTAATTTGTTTGCCACTTTGAGGTGGTGAACCAGGAAGCTCAAGGTCTGGCCGGTCTAGAGCATTGAATGACCCAGTTCTAGGTAAACTGTTTTGAGAGTCTAGGTCAAAAAGAATGTCTGATAGAGCTATGAAGTCTTCTGGTGCAAAGTTAGCTCTATGGATATGACTGGAAATAGTTGGTCTTTTAGGTGTAGGAGATTTCTTGAGGATGCTCTCAGGGTTGTCAACTATTTCAGGTGGTTTTGGGTTAGGATAAGCTCTTGTGTGAATGGTTCTTGAAGCCAGAATGTTGTCTTTGAATCAAGCAGCTTAATCCTACTCACTACTTCTATTATGGCTGATGTTGTTATGGAGGCTGGTCTCCCAGTGGAGTCTTATGTGAACCAAGATAATCAGCAGGCCTACTGATCACCAGTGGAGTCTTTGGTCGTTAGGGAACTATGGAGTCGTCAGGTGGAAGGTTTAGAATGTTTCAAGAATGGTATACTGTCCACCACAGTGATTAACCACCAAACTAAGGCTATTATGGTCTTCTTCGAGTCTGTGAAGTGTTTAACGGTGTGTTTCACTCAAAGCTCCCTAGTGGAGTCGCCACACAAGACCAGATATAATAGCTAAGGGCACTCAAAGTTCTTTCCCCAGTGGAGTCTCCATTATGTTGGAGACTACAATGGGACACAAGACCAGATGTAACAGTTAAGGGCACTCAAATTTTTTTCCCCAACGAAGTCACCATTATGTTGGGGTTCCCATGTTTTGGCAAGTTTGCCAATACCAAAAGATGAGACAACATCAGAACCGCTTTCAGACCTCGGGATCTAGCCCTCCTGGGTCCAGAGAGCGATCTCTCTATATAGGCAAAGGTTTTATGTCTTTGAAGCTCGAAAATTAAGATATTAGGCTAGTTATAGGCGCGGGGTTTGTTTGTTTGATTTTGTTTGGTTGTTGGGAATCAGGAAAGAAGGGTTCAATATAAGACAAGGATGAGAAAAGAGGATTTTAGGCAAAGGAGAGATAACTCAAAGAACACTCGAGACCATTGGGCAATGGAGTCAGGAAAGGGTTTACTTGCTATTCAATATGCAGGCTTTCAGTTGGGCTAGTCATCCAAAGAATTGGATCTTAAAGATGATAGTGTGGCATGAAATGGTAAGAGATAAGGTGAAAGCAAGGAAACCTCCAAGGTGACCCTTCAAGAATCAAATCCAGGGACATGACATGCCATTGGACAACCTATGATCCGAAACCTAAAAGGTTAACTCTTCAGACAAGGAAACATTAAAGCTTTAAACACAAAGGTGAAAACCTGAGATCAGAGAGAGACTTTGAACTCTCAATGCTTTGGCATCCAACTTAAGGGAACTTAGGAAGGTTCAATTAATTGAAAAGGACCCTAGTGAGACAGAGACACTGTTCTAAACTCCCAGTATCCCAATTCATTCAATTAAAGCGTAACAAGAACATCTAAGAAACAAATTCATTAATTCACACATCAGCTAGCAGTAAATATTAGCTACTACACTGGTTAAATTAGCTTGAATCAATCCTCAGATAACACATACAGCAGAAAACATTGAAGGCAGGGAGAGCAGAAACATAGGTTACCAAGCAAGGGTAAATCCTATGCCAGGTTTCTGATGCGTGCCAGAAGAAATTAAATATGATGAATTGCAAAGGAAAAAAAAAGGACAAAGAAAGAAAAACATCACCGTTGCTTTAAGTCAGGATCCAAAGAAATGTGCTTGTCATATTAAAGAGCAACACCAGTCATGTACAACATTACCAATAGCTTGATATTCAGTCTGAGAACATCTTCCTCAACCTATCTTACAACTTTACACAGAGAACTATGTCTCAAGAGAAACAGCTTACAATTCACATATATCCGATCAACAACCCTTACAATGATTTTCTTCATGAGTCTTATAGCTGAAAGAGAGGTAGAGGGGGTAGATGAAACACTAAATGAAGCATTTAAATAGAGTAGGAGCAGTGGTTCGAAACCCATTCGGTTTTTAATATCTGAGCATTAAACTTTAGTACTCTTTGGATGAAAGAGTGGTCTTCGATAGGCTGAAATTTACTCCAAGTATGTCCTTGATGTGATCTCTGACTGTAGTACTCTGCAGTAGTCTGGTGAAAAAACAAAAAGGCAGATAAAGTGATGCAGGGGCATTAGGCTCAAAAGTTGCTTTGTACATAAATAGACATAGGGGGTCCCATGTTCTTTGAATTTATTGTAAATATTAATATTTTGAATATTTGGTAGGAAATTGTAATTGTTCTCAAGTCATTTTGAGAACATGAGAATTGGTTGAGATAGGAATACGAAGACTCAGTTATTGAGTCTAGATTCAGAAATTGGAATACTAAGAGTTGTTGAACTGTCTGGAGACTTGAACCGATTCAGGTCATCCGTGTGGTATAAATGTAACGCTGAAGAGTCTAAAGAGGGCCCGAGAGAGAGAGAGAGGGAGAGAGAGAGCTGGAGAGAGGTAGAGAACCTCTTCAGCAACAGAATAGGAGAATAATGGCCACCGAGTTGAATATCTGGCCTGTCATGAAATTGTAAGAATTTGTTTTGAGATTTATCACCTGTATATGTATATATATATACATGTTTATGAAGAATTGCTTATGAGTTACATGTGTGACTTGTGTCTTCTTGGTCGAATCGTGTGAAGGAATTATCTCAGTGTAACTGTGCATTTGTTGCTTAACTCTGTGTGGGGAATACCTTGTGTGTTTGTGCGGGTGTTGATTTTTCTCTGTAATTATGTATAGTGTGAATCTCTGTGCATGAAGTTAAAACTGAAAACCTGTTGAGGAATCACGGTGGTGGGATTCGAATTCCAGGTTGAGACCTTCTTGTAATGAAGAACCGGCTTAATTGATATTTGCAGTCGTGGATCTATTTGGTTGAATATCTGAGGGGTATCTCGAGTACCGTGAAGAGAACTGATATATAAGCGAAGCATCGATTCGAAAGGAATCGACGCTTTCAAGAACAGAGCATCTAGTTCAAGCGCTAGGGTTATGTATGGAGGAACTCTGCGTCAGAGTATAAAAGAACCCTTTTATGTATAACGGGCGAAACCTGGGTATAAAGGAGAAGAGCGGAACCGAGCGCGTCGAAGGAGATGGAACCTTGCGGGAGTGCACAGTAAAAGCAGTTTCCGGGTTTCATCGCACCGCTTTAGGTGAGTAAGCGGTAATTCCTAGTTGGGCAACGATTCCATAGAGCTGCTGACACGCGTCTTTGAACGAAATTGGAAAACCACCGTTTAAAGTGCGCCATCGCACGTTATAGTTCGTACCAAGACGCCGAGCGATATTGTGATGAGCTCTTGATTTGGGAAGGGGCCATCAGACGGTGGTCGCTTGTTGTAGATGCATGAACTATAAACGAGGTACAGTGTATGCATTCCGCGATTGTATTGTGGGCCCAGGGTGGAGATATATGAAATGAATTCGGGTTATTAATATAAGGTGGAAACCTTGGTTATAAGGTTCGACGATAAAGTTGAAATTCGTAAACATATTACATATCACCATGGATCTTAACATTTGATTGAATACAATATAGTTTAAATATGTACCTGCCGAGGGTTATATGACAAGGTTAATCGTATATATATTTGGCGGTCAATCCTTACGGACGTCGGGTTATTTGTGTGAATAAATTGCATATATTATATACATTGAGATATTATGGTGTGCGTATAATGTTTGAATATGTGAAGTGGGGGGCACATGAATTGTGATTAGGCGCGTAGTTAAAAGACCGAGGGTTTAATACGCATGGTGTGGAAGCCTTATTATTTCGGTTATAGCTATAAAGGGAATGTTGAATTAATATCTCAATTCTTTGAATTGAGATATTAAAATAACCCAGACTTATTTGGTTGAATTTTCCAACGTAGAGTAAGGGAAGTGTGAGATTTCCCGGATGTGAAGTTGATTGGCACGAGAAATATTGGGTGCATTTACACACAGATCCTGGTTGGGACCAAGGTAAATCGGGGCCAAGGGTGGCCTTGCTGTCATAAAGATTATGAGGTCTGCCATACTGTGTAATAATTTCTCTGGTAGCATTAGGACTATGGTTAGGTTGGAAAACCTCTCACGAACACAATGTAGAACAAGGACAGTATGGGTACTGTGTCCTTTCTCGGGAGGAAGCTTCTGCCGATGTGAAACGTTGATGATATTGCTTTATGTGCGTTAGACCTTATTAGGCCCTATGTGATAATCTCAGGGTGTTCAATCTGGTACAATGCTTTTCTATCATTGAATTAAGGCTCAGACGTCCTCAATTACAGGCCTTAACTCTCTGATCTTTCACTGATACTCTTTACCACTCCATTACTGTCTCTAACTGCCAATCTGCAGGGCTTATGATGCTAAGGGTTTAAACAGAGTTAATTTCCTTGATTTGGATAGAATATGCACTTATAATCCTTCAGGAGTCTTCCTACAATCACTGGCTCTGATCAACTTTCCTCTGCGCTGCTGTGTCACTAATAGTGACTGTGTAGAATAGAACAATTTTCATCGTCTGTATTCCCTGTAAAACCCACAAAATTGTTAAGAAATCCACGATCGAGGGGGATGGATGCAGTGGAAGGCTGTGAGAATGGCAGCAGAACTGTGGAGGAATGGCGAAAAATGCAATGGAACGGTGAAAACAGGCAAGAACAATGCAGAAATGGTGGAAGACTGGATAGGTGGAAGCTTAGTGGAGAAATGCATGCTGACCGTTCGATCATTGCATGGGGCGACGATCGACGGTGGAGATTGGTTGACGGAGATGTAACAATGCAGTTAGGTGAAGAAACAATTATTAATCCAAACCATAAGGTTTGAACCTTCGGATGGAGTACAATGGAAATGGTCGTGAATGGCGGGACCCGGTCATGGGCGGAGGGCGAATCATTCTAGACTGTCAGATCTCAGGAGGAGATCGACGGCTACAATCGTGTCGGAGGGTGGTTGATTGTGGGTCAGGGGTCTTCTTTACCTTGGTTTATCCCCCGAGCTTCTTCGGGTGTGCTTACCATCCGATGAGCCAGCCTGAGATTAGACGGCACATGTTCATATCGCGCCGGGCTCGCAGTCGGTTTTTAATGCCTGGGGAGAGCGGGTTTCAAAAACAGCTTGAGGCCACGTGTCGGCCGGTGGCGTTGATCGCTGCCGAACGGGAAAAACAGCCTTCCTTCCAAAAGCAGTGCGATCAAACCCACCGGTTTTGCACAGTGATTGACCACGGGGACGACCGGGATGGCTGATTTGTGGGTCGTCGATCTGCAGATTAGATCGATGGTTGATATGTGATCGAAGGGGTGAACAGGGGAACGCGGGCGCGAAGGGACTTGCGATGACCGTTGGATTTGTTAGCACCCCTAGAAATTTCTTGACAAGCAAGCAGGGGGCTAGATTGTTTTTTGAGCTTTCAAGGAATGCATTTCCCCTGAAAAACACATCATCCTTGAAAGCCTCTTCATGCATCGTCCTTGGATAAAATTCTCCCCTGCTGATTCCCATTTTAAAGCCCCACTGATTGCAAAACATTACGCTCCAAAAGGCCTTCATTTTCCCCTTGTATCCCTGCAGAATGTCCCATTTTACCCTTTTTCCCCTTGTTAAAGTCCTCCTTTTACCCTCTAAAATCCTCCAAAAATCCCCTTTAAATCCCACACAGACCCCTGGTGTGGTTTAATTCCCCCTTTCTTCCCTTATCGTTACCCTTCATTGGCCTTGAAATGCACTAAAAACTGGCCAAAACCCACTTTCCACCTTATATTAAGGTTAAGCCCCTTCCGGACCGCCCTTTAAACCACTTCCCCACGTAACCCAGCACCAGAACCAGGCGCAAAGACCCAAAGTGCTAAATCGCAATCGCAACTCTCGGTGAAGTGCATTTCTTTGTTTTACGAAAAACTCCGATGCGATTGGGTTTTGGTCTATAAGGCCTCCGCCGTAATCTCCACTGTTGATCTATCGCTTGGATCCGACGGCCTAGCACTAATCGCACTCCCGCTCCGATCGCAATCGGAACTTTCGTTGTGCCATTCCTCCGTTCCTTCCGATTGCGATACCCCGATCCAATCTGAGCCGTCCATCCCTCCAGATCCAACAGTTCAGATTTATCCTGCTCCCCTCCCGTCGCTCCATTCTTTTCCCCCCGCCGATTCAATCTCTGCCGTAGATCTCGATCCGGATCGGACGGTGGGCGCTCCATCGCATCGCGCTAGTCGCAACGCATCCCCTCCTCTGCACCTCCCGATTGCGATTGCCCCGATCCAATCTCGACCGTCCATTAATCCAAGATCCGACGGTCATAAACCAATCGCACCATCGTTCATCGAAGTGTCAACCCTCCTATTTCTCCCCTCCGATTGGATCGTAGATGTCGATCTCCTCCTGAGATCCGATGGTCCTAATGAATCGCCCTCTGCCCATGCCGGGTCCCACCACGCATGACCAATTCCATCACATTTTCATTTATTTCTTTGCATTTCCACCTATGTCCAAACTTTCATGATTTACGTTAAAAGTCCAATGTTTCACATTAGAATATATGCATTCCGCCCAACTTTCATAGGTCATCCTACTTTTTAAATCTCCACCATCGACCTTCGCCATCGGACCATGTTCGAACGGCCCACGCGCATTTCTCCACTGAAACCCTATCAATCGCAGTTTACACCATATTACTGCATTTCTCACTATTGCTTCATCTTTTTCACCAGTCCGCACGGCCTTTTTCATCATCCCCGCTACATCCACCCTTCCCATGCATGATTTCTTAACGTGTTTGTGTGTTTTGTAGGGTACGAGCGGCGGAAAACCGCCATGATTCACAGTCTCTATTACAGTTACAGAGAACACATGAAAGGACCATTTTCAGGAGCTGAAAGCATGAAGAAAGGTCTGAGAAGACGTTGTGACAGGGCTCGCATTAAAAGAACATAGTTTAACCTCTGTAAAATCTTCCCCAGAGCCATTAAAGCAAAGATTTCGCAGTCAAAGGAAAATGTGGAGGCGGCAAAGAGTATCAGTGGGAAAATAGAGTGTTTAGGGCTCGTAATTGAAGATTTTGAGCCTTAATCCAGTGATTTGAAGGCAGAGTACCAGATCAAAGACATCATGGATCACACGGAAGGCCCAGCGCACAGAAAACCATGTCATCAGGGTAGCTACATCAGCATAACGTTCCTACTTGTGAAAGGACAAAGCACCTATATTGTTCCCTTTATTTTCCGTGTTCCTTAGAAGATTTCTACCCTGACGGAACAGTCCTATGCTACCAAAGCATTTGTTATGAAGCATGGAAAACCTCAAAGTCATTTATCTTCCTTTTTGTTTATTCACCAGAGTACTACAGAGTACTGCAGCCAAAGTACATCAGAGACATACCTGGAGTAAATGGAAGTCCGACGAAGACCACTCTTTCATCCAAATAATACCAGAGATAAATGCACAGAACTTAAAACAGAATGGGCCTCGGCCCTCTTCCTCTTCTAAGCTTTAATGCTACATTTAGTTCTTCACCTACCTCCTCTGCTCATCTTTCAGCTATAAAATTCAGGAAGAAACTCATTGTAAAGGTTTTTGATCAGTTATCAGAGAATTACAAGCTATTTCTTTTGAGACATAGTCTTTGTGTAAAGTTGTAAGATAGGCTGAGGAAGATGTTTTTAGACTGAATATCCAACTATTGGTAATGTTGTACTTGACTGGTGTTGCTCTTTAATATGACAAGCCAATTTCTTTGGATCCTGATCTAAAGCAGCGGTGATGTTTTTCTATCTCTGTATTTGTTTTTAACTTGCAGTTCATTTCATCTCATTTCTACTGGCTCGCATCAAAAATCTGGCATAGGATTTACCCTTGTTAGGTACCCTATGTTTCTGCTCTCCTTGCCTTTAATGTTTTCTACTAAATGTGTTATCTAAGGGTTGATTTCAATTAATTTAACCAGTGTAGTGGATGTCATTGCCTGCTAGCTGATGTATGAATTAAATGAATTTGTTCTTAGATGTTCTTGTTAGGATTTAATTGAGTGAATTGGGAACACTAGGAGGCCTAGAACTTTGTCTCTATATCACTAGGATCCTTTTCAATTAATTTAACCTTTCTAAGATCCCTCAAGCTAGAGGCCGAAGCATTGAGAGTTCAAAGTCTCTCTCTGATCTCAGGTCTTTAACTTTGTGTTCTAAATCTTTATTGTTCCTCCTCTCTTACCATTTCATGCCACACTATCACCTTTAAGATCCAATGCTTTAGATGACTAGCCCAACTGAAAGCCTGCACATTGAATAGCAAATAAACCCTTTCCTGACTCCATTGCCCAATGGTCTTGAATGTTCCCTGGAATATTTCTCCTTTGCCTAAATCCTCTTTGCTCATCCTTGTCTTATAGTGAACCCTTTTTTCCTGATTCCCAACAACCAAACATATATCAAACAAACAAAACCGAGCCTTAATAACTAGCCTAATATCTTAACACTGAGCTTCAAAGACATAAAACCTTTGCGTATATATATAGATCCCTCTCTGGACCCAAGAGGGCTAGATCCTGAGGTCTGAAAGTGGTTCTGATGTTGTCTCATCTTTTGGTCTTGCCAATCTGGCCAAAACATGGGAATCCCAACATAATGGCGACTCCGCTGGGGAGAATTCTGAGTATTTCTCACCTTACTACATCATAAGAACCTCATAAACCTATAATATCTGGTTAGTTTAGCAGCTAAACACTCCTATTCACATATCAACCTCTATACCTTTTTTCTGTTCTCCCACACTCTTAGACAGAGTCTGGAAAGGGCCAGGTAGCCTCCGGATCTCGTCCTCTTTCAGAGGTGACATATCTGGTAAAAGCCCTCCCAGTCAATCTCTGGTTAGAGTTTGCTATGTTTTCAGGATATCCTTGAAAAGGGACATCTCATAAGCACTGTGGTGGACAGTGTACCCTCCAGAAGCATCCTAAGCCTTCCACCCGGCAACTCCATAGCTCCTTAAAGATCAAAGACTCCACTGGTGATCAGTAGGCCTGTTGATTATCTTGGTTCACATAAAACTCCACTGGGAGACCAGCCTTTATAACAACATCAACCACATTAGAAGGAACAAGTAGGGTTAAACTGTTTTGTTGGAAAACAGCATTCTGGCTTTCAGAACCATTCACACCAGAGCTTATCCTGACCCAAACCCCCCGGAAATAGTTGACAACCCTGAGAGCATCCTCAAGAGATCTCCTACACCTAAACAATCAACTATTTCCAGCCACATCCATAGAGATAACTCTACACCAGAAAACTTTACAGTTCTATCAGACCCATTTTCTGACCTAGGCGCTCAAAATAGTTTACTAAGAACTAGGTCATTCAATGTCCTAGACCAGCCAGACCTTGAGCTCCCTGGTTCACCACCTCAAAGTGGTAAACACCTTGGGAATAGACAAACCCCTCCATCTACACCTCCTGATATTCACTTCATTAAAAACTTTGGGCTCTGCCACCCTAAATCTGCCCAACAAGCTTTTGTTGGTCCTAATATCCCTGTCATCCATATACCAGCTGGTCAAGCCAATCCCTTACCTCCTCAAAATACCATCATGGCAGCCTGGTATGCCCCTTTGGTTTTACCCCAGCCTCTAGTACCCTTACCCAATGATTATCAATCAAAGATCCCACATTTCACTGCCAAAGAGTCTACCACAGCTCAGCACCATGTAGATAGGATGGAGGATTCTTTTGACTACATGGAAATAGATGATGATACAGTCAAAATGAGAATCTTTGCCCAGAGCTTAGGAGGTGATGTGAATAAATGGTTCAAAAGCCTACCTCCTAATAGTATCCAAGACCTTCCTGCTTTATATCAGACCTTCATAAACAAATGGGAAGTTAAGGCCAACCCTCTCCAAATCATAGCAGAATACAAGAATCTTAAGAGGAACATCGGAGAGAGTGTCCAGGACTACTCTACAAGGTTTAACAATGTTTATAACGCTCTTCCTCCACACATGAAACCTCCCCAAGGTATGGTCCTAATGAAATACCCTGAAGGCTTGGATGTTGATATGGCCTACCAGCTTAGGGAGAGGGATTACAACACATTGGAAGACATGCAAAAGGGAGCAGTGAGTGTAGAGGCTAATCTGATTAAGAAGAAAGCAAGATTGAGCGCTGAGAAAAGGGTGACATATAGAGATGACAATGTAGCTTCCACATCTGACCCCAATTATGACCGTTTATCTAAAGGCATGGAAAAGCTACAACAAATGATGGAAAAAATGGTTGTCACAGTTAGCAATCAGAAGAAAAACCAGAATCATAACCAGAACCAGAACTTTAGAAGGAACAACACCACTCCCAATAGACAAAGAGAATCAGATCAACAAGTTATTCCCCCCTTTCAAGAGAAATTTCTTGATGAAGATGAGGGAATCATGGAAGAGTTTGAGGGGAACACAATAAACATGTTTGAAGTAGAAAACTCAATCCACAGTTGTTCCACAGAAGAAGATCAACCCTCACCCTCGTACTGGGATGAGGAAGGATTAGAATCTGAGGATCATAGGCTTGGATTTGAAAATGCCATGATGCAGGTCAGAGAACAATATGAACTTAGAAGCAAAAAGAGCCTAGACACATCAAAACCAAAGGCTTCTGAGGTTACCATCAAGAAAAGGCCTGAGAAAACTTCTAAAGTGACTGCTGAAAGTAACAAATCAGTAGCTGAGTGTTCTGAGAAGAAAAAAGAAAAAGGCAACCAAAACACTGATAAACAAATTCAACCAACTAGTAGCACTAGCACTGCAGTTAGTGCTCCTGATAAAACAGTTTCTAACACTGTGCATAGTGAGAATCAACCCACTGATTCTGCCACCAAGGCGGTGGCTAACAAAACAGAGTTGAACATTCCAAAGAGTTAGTCCACTTTCAATTTGGAGAGTGAGATTGCAAAAATTAAAATCTTTGTCCCACTCTCTGAGCTGGCCTCTCAAGATGTATATAAAGGCCAAATCTTGAAATCTTTGAACATGGGTGAAAATAGTGACACTATCAACCTGAGTGATGATCAACCAGCCCTTCTGTTTGGTCCAAATATTGAAGGTAAGTTTCAGGAAGGGGTAGTGCCCCCTTTTTATATCAGTCTTAATATTCATGACAAGATCCTTCACAATGGAATGTATGATTCTGGGGCATCCCACAACTTAATGCCTAAGGTGGTTATGGAAAAGCTAGGCCTAGAGATAACCCGCCCCTATAAATATTTATATTCATTTGAATCTAGCAGAGTAAAATGTCTGGGCCTAATCAAAGACCTGTGTGTAAGCCTTACCCAGATTCAAGCGAAATGTATGGTCATGGATGTTGTGGTGGCAGATGTGCCACCTAAGTATGGTATGTTGCTATCAAGGTCATGGGGAGCCAAGCTACAAGGAACAATGCAGATGGATGGGGCTTATGCCACAATTCCTGTTTTTAGCCAACTTAGAAGACTGTACAGGGAGGCACAAATGAAATTCCTGGTTATTAGCCCCGAAAAACCTGAAAATTCACCTTTATACTCTTTACACACACATCTTGACTCCTTCATCCTTTGCAATGATGAATCTGTGGAGGGGTTAGGATTCAAAAACAGAGATACACACAATGAAACAGAGCCTATGGAACTTAACATAATGGCTACTCTAGACTCGGAGGAGAAAGACGTAGAAAAATTTGAACAGTGCACTGAAACAAAAACTCAGAGTAAACCAGAAATAGAATGCAGTCAACTGATTAGTCACTCTCCACAAGCTCATACACCACATCAAGAACGAAACAATGGTAAATCCGAGAACGAACCTTTATGGGAAATGAATTTCGATGGGTCATGCACCAAGAGAACTACAGGAGCAGGAGTGTGGGTGCATAACACAGAGAGTGACTACGCAGAAAGCCATGCATGTAACCTGCACTTCAAATGTACAAACAATATCACATAATATGAGGCTCTGATCCTAGGCTTAAATATGTTGAAAAAATTAGGAGCCCGAAGGATAACTGTGCATGGAGATTCTGAGCTGATCATTAAACAGGTGAATGGTGAATACACAGCGAAACATCCTAGACTGAGAGCATATAGGAACGACGCTATGGACATACTGAAAACCTTTGTAGAATACGAACTGGTGTTTGTCCCTAGGAGTCAAAACGTAATTTCAAATGGATTAGCCTGCGTGGCTAGTTCGTATCATAAGCCTCCCAGTGACCAACGGATCATCATTCAGACCAAATTTAGACCAGCAGTGCCGGACAATGAAAAATATTGGCAGGTCTTTGAGGGCGATAAACAAATTGAAGATTTCTTGGTAGGCAGAGACGAGTTTGAATTTTCTGATTCAGATTCTAAATCTGACAGTAGCTGCCTAAGTTAAAAGTCCTTAGATGAGGAAGAACCACCCTGTAACATAGAAATAAACACTTTAAACGAACAGATTGGAAATCCAAACGAAAAATGTGAAAACACAGATAGTGAAGAAGTAGAGGTGTTGCAGACCAAAGATAAGAACATATCTCGAGGTCTGGCACCTTTAGAGGACCTTTTTTACTTTGATGATGTAGCAAAAAAGCCCACTATAGAACATGCAGACTCTGGTGTCGAGGAATGCAACATAGGCACTGAAAATAAACCCAAGATGATCAAATTGGCTAAGTCCCTGCCTGCAAACATGAAAAAGAAATACATCGACCTTTTCAAGGAATTCATTGATGTGTTTGCTTGGAGCTATGAGGAAGTAAGGGCCTATGACACAAACATCATACAGCACAAAATACCTTTGAAAGAGAATCAGAAACCCTTCAGACAAAAACTTCGCAGAATAAACCCAAAACAATTGCCTGCAGTGGAAAAAGAGATTAAGAAGATGTATGAGGCAGGCATAATTTTGCCTGTGAGGTTCTCTGATTGGATATCAAACCTAGTGGCTGTGAGAAAGAAAACAGGGGAGATCAAGCTATGTATTGATTTCAGGAATCTTAATAAAGCCTCACTCAAAGACAATTACCCTTTGCCAAAAATGGAACACATCCTTCAGAGGGTAGTAGACTCAAAAAGGATCTCCCTGCTAGATGGTTTTTCAAGTTACAACCAAGTTTTAGTACTCCCAAAAGACCGACTCAAGACAGCTTTTACCACTCCATGGGGCACTTTTATGTATGTAAAGATGCCTTTTTGACTGATGAACGTTGGTGCAACCTTCCAAAGAGCGATGGACATAGCTTTTTCAGATGAAATATGATACTTCATTGTCATCTCTCTGGATGACATAAGATTCTTTTCCAAGACTGAGGAAGAACACCTAGAACACCTGAGAAGAGTGTTTGAAAAATGCAGAAGGTTAGGTCTGTCATTGAATCCTAAAAAGACTGTATTTGGGTTACAAGAAGGAAAACTTCTTGGCCACATCATATCTGAGAAGGGGATTAGGATAGACCCACAAAGAGTCGAGGGAATACTACAAATCACACACCCGAGGAATATCAAAGAGTTACAGTCCTTCATTGGGAAAATTAACTTCCTCAGGAGGTTTATTCCCAACTTAGCTGAACACCTTAGAAATATGACAAACATGTTAATGAAAGGTGTAGGAATTAAGTGGACTGTTGAGGTCAAGAAATCTTTTGAATCAGTTAAAATTGCTCTCACCTAGGCTCCTGTCCTAATCAGCCCTGACTTCTCGAAGGATTTACTAATCTTTTCATTTGCCTCCGAGCATACAGTAGCTGCAGTTCTGCTGCAGAAAAATATAGAGAATGGGCAAATAATTTCTTTCTTATTGAGCTTTGAAGCCTTATGAAATGTATAATGGAAAAACAGACCCATACTCTGGTTAAAGCCTTGAAGACTTATTTTAGGGTGTACATCATTCCCACACCATAGCCTATGTACCCAACATAGTGGTTAAAGACATCTTGTCCCAAGACCTTGATGGAAAGAGCAAATAGTTGTTTAGCAATCTTAGAATATGACCTTGAGATAAAACCCACTAAACTAATTAAAATTACGGAGCTTAGCTCAACTAATGGCTGAATCAAATCTACAAACCCTTGACATTAACATGGTAGATGCCTTGGATGAACGGCGGGAATTGCACAGTCCCTTTGTTGAAGAGAAGTTTCAGAGCTCTCCTCGGTATTCTGACATTCTGTATGTGCTTACACACCTCAATGCCCCTCCTGAACTATCAAAGACCAAGGCCAGATTCTTAAAGCTAAAGGCGAGAAGCTATTGCATAATGAATGAAGGCTTATCTTTGGAAAAATGCAAATGACTATTGGCAAATGTTTGCTGAATGCCGACGAAAGGATTAAGCAATTCCATGCGGGGAGAGTGTGAGCCACACAGACAGAAAACCCTGTGAACAAATACTCGGTACACTGGCTACTGTGCTTCACTCTTCAATGATATCCATAAGACAGTAATTACATACAATGCCAGTTACAGAAAGGCAAAGAAGCTCTCCCACCTCTGCAACCCTCAACATTGAAAGGTCCCTTTATGCAATGGGGCCTAGATTTCATAGGAGAAATTAGCCTGACAACTACCACCACAAATGGATCTTAACGACCACGAGACTACTTCACTAAATGGATAAGATCCATACCTACTAGGAATTCCACAGATTCAATCATCATTAGGTTCCTAGAAGGTCATATCCTCTCTCAGTTTGGCTGCCCAAGGAAAATAATCATTGATAATGCTGCTGCTTTTGGATCCAAGAAAATGGTTGATTTTTGTCACAAGTATCAAATAGCACTCGGTCATTCAACTGCCTATTACCCACAAGGTAATGGCTTAGCTGAATCATCAAACAAGAGCCTGTTGGCCATCATCAAAATGTTGCTAGAAGAGAACAAAAAGTCATGGCATAACAAGTTAGTGCATGCCCTGTGGGCCGACAGGCTTACAACAAAGAAATCCATTGGCACGTCACCATACCAACTTGTCTATGGAACAGAAGCAGTGTTTCCTACCAGCCTTGGGGTACCCATGATTAAGTTGGTCCAAGAGATTCAGACAGAAGAAGACAGTGTGGTGAGAAGGATAAACCAAACTATTCATCTCCAGCAAACAAGGGAAGAGGTCTATAACAGAGCTATCAAAGTTTAGGAAAATATAAAGAAGTTATTTGACAAAAGAACTAAGGCCTCTGATTTCAAAATTGGAGATAAAGTTCTGAAGTGGGATTCAAGGAGAGAGGAAAAAGGAAAGCACGACAAGTTTGACAATTTGTGGCAAGGTCCCTACATCATCCAGGCCACTGTGGGTTCAAATGCCTTTTTTCTACAAGAGTTAGATGGTATAGAGCTGTTTGGGGGTCCTGTCAATGCCAGGATGCTCAAACACTACTTCTGCTGATTTCCAATTTCTAGTTTCCATTTCCATTGTAAATACCATGGCTGTGTTTGTTTTCAAGAAAAAGAGAAAATGCTTCAAAAAAGAGAGAGAGGTTCAGACATGCTCAAAACATGAACCTCTAAAGTGCAAATATTGGCTCTAACATGATCAAAACCTGGGCCAAAGGAAGTAAAGATAGTTAGTTCAAACATGCCCAAAACCTAGACCAGCAAAGAAGAAAGAAGAATCAGCTCTAACAAGCCCAAAGCCAGAGCTAAAATGAAGAAGAGAAAGTGACTCTAACAAGCTCAAAACTTGAGTCACAATAGAAAGAAGAACGCTTCAAAATTTCAGATCTCAAGCCTTCAAGATTTTGTTTTCAGTTTTCTGCAAGTTTCTGTCCATGTGCAACTGTCTTTATGCCTTGGATCCACAGCAAACTAGACTGTCTAATCCTAGTTTGACTATTTTTAAATTTCTATTGTAGAATGTAGAGAAGAAAATCTGTTGGACAGTCTAATCCCAGCAGATATTGGATTAGGTAGAGAAACATATGAGACCCACAGTCTAATCTGGTCTCATGGAGTGATCAGGGTAGATTTAGAATAGGTTTATTTTCTGTTTATAAAATAAATGATGTAAAGGGTCTGCTAGTCCAAATGCACCCTAGAAGAAGAAAAAATGTTAGGATTGTAGGATGGGTAGGTAGATTGTTTGGGTGATTTTTCTGCTAATTGATGTCTTCACAATTGTGGCAGCTGAAAACCAATGAAGAAAGGTGGCTCAAGTAGCAGGCATCTGGCCTACTCCAAAGATCATTTCTGAATTCTTGACTCCTTCAAGAAGAAGCCATCCCCATGTGGAGCCATTGTTAGCCCCCATAGAAATTTCCTGACAAGCAAGCAGGGGGATAGATTGTTTTTTGAGCTTTCAAGGAATGCATTTCCCCTGAAAAACACATCATCCTTGAAAGCCTCTTCGTGCATCGTCCTTGGATAAAATTCTCCCCTGCTGATTCCCATTTTAAAGCCCCACTGATTGCAAAACATTGCGCTCCAAAAGGCCTTCATTTGCCCCTTGTACCCCTGCAGAATGTCCCATTTTACCCTTTTTTCCCATGTTAAAGTCCCCTTTTTACCCTCTAAAATCCTCCCAAAATCCCCTTTAAATCCCACACACACCCCTGGTGTGGTTTAATTCCCCCTTTCTTCCCTTATCGTTACCCTTCATTGGCCTTGAAATGCACTAAAAACGGGCCAAAACCCACTTTCCACCTTATATTAAGGTTAAGCCCCTGCCGACCAGCCCTTTAAACCACTTCCCCACGTAACCTAGCGCCAGAACCAGGCGCAAAGACCTAAAGCGCTAAATCGCAATCGCAACTCTCGGTGAATCGCATTTCTTTGTTTTACGAAAAACTCCGATGCGATTGGGTTTTGGTCTATAAGGCCTCCGCCGCGATCTCCACCGTTGATCTATCGCTTGGATCTAACAGCCCGGCGCTAATCGCACTCCCGCTCCGATCGCAATCAGAACTTTCGCTGTGCCACTCCTCCGTTCCTTCCGATTGCGATACCCCGATCCAATCTGAGTCGTCCATCCCTCCAGATCCAACGATTCAGATTTATCCCGCTCCCCTCCCGTCGCTCCATTCTTTTTCCCCCCGCCGATTCAATCTCCGCCGTAGATCTCGATCCGGATCGGACGACAGGCGCTCCATCGCATCGCGCCAGTTGCATCGCATCCCCTCCTCTGCACCTCCCGATTGTGATTTCCCCGATCCAATCTCGACCGTCCCTTAATCCAAGATCCGACGGTCATAAACCAATCGCACCATCATTCATCAGAGTGTCAACTCTCCTATTTCTCCCCTCCGATTGGATTGTAGCCGTCGATCTCCTCCTAAGATCTGACGGTCCTAATGAATCGCCCTCGGCCCATGCCGGGTCCCACCACGCATGACCAATTCCATCACATTTTCATTTATTTCTTTGCATTTCCGCCTATGTCCAAATTTTCGTGATTTACGTTAAAAGTCCAATGTTTCACATTAGAATCAATGCATTCCACCCAACTTTCATAGGCCATCCCACTGTTTAAATCTCCACCGTTGACCTTCGCCACCGGACCATGATCGAACGGCCCACACGCATTTCTCCACCAAAACCCTATCAGTCGCAATTTACACCATATTACTGCATTGCTCACCATTGCTTCATCTTTTTCACCAGTCTGCACGGCCTTTTTCATCATCCCCGCTGCATCCACCCTTCCCATGCATGATTTCTTAACGTGTTTCTGTGTTTTGTAGGGTACGAGCAGCGGAAAACCGCCTTGATTCACAGTCTCTGTTACAGTTACAGAGAACATAGGAAAGGACCATTTTCAGGAGCTGAAAGCATAAAGAAAGGTCTGAGAAGACATTGTGACAGGGCTCACATTAAAAGAACAGAGTTTAAACTCTGTAAAATCTTCCCCAGAGCCATTAAAGCAAAGATTTCGCAGTCAGAGGCAAACGTGGAGGCGGCAAAGAGTATCAGTGGGAAAATAGAGTGTTTAGGGCCCGTCATTGAATATTTTGAGCCTTAATCCAGTGATTTGAAGGCAGAGTACCAGATCAAAGACATCATGGATCACACGAAAGGCCCAGCGCACAGAAAACCATGTCATCAGGGTAGCTACATCAGCAGAACGTTCCTACCTGTGAAAGGACAAAGCGCCCATATTGTTCCCTTTATTTGTCGTGTTCCTTAGAAGATTTCCACCCTGACGGAACAGTCCTATGCTACCAGAGCATTTTTTATGAAGCATGGCAGACCTCAAAGTCATTTATCTTCCTTTTTGTTTATTCACCAAAGTACTACAGAGTACTGCAGCCAAAGTACATCAGAGACATACCTGGAGTAAATGGAAGTCCGACGAAGACCACTCTTTCATCCAAATAATACCAGAGATAAATGCACAGAACTTAAAACAGAATGGGCCTTGGCCCTCTTCCTCTTCTGAGCTTTAATGCTACATTTATTTCTTCACCTACCTCCTCTACTCATCTTTCAGCTATAAAATTCAGGAAGAAACTCATTGTAAAGGTTGTTGATCAGTTATCAGAGAATTACAAGTTGTTTCTTTTGAGACATAATCTCTGTGTAAAGCTGTAAGATAGGCTGAGGAAGATGTTTTCAGACTGAATATCCAGCTATTGGTAATGTTGTACTTGACTGGTGTTGCTCTTTAATATGACAAGCACATTTCTTTGGATCCTGATCTAAAGCAGCAGTGATGTTTTTCTATCTCTTTATTTGTTTTTAACTTGCAGTTCATTTCATCTCATTTCTACTGGCTCGCATCAGAAATTTGGCATAGGATTTACCCTTGTTAGGTACCCTATGTTTCTGCTCTCCTTGCCTTTAATGTTTTCTACTAAATGTGTTATCTAAGGGTTGATTTCAGTTAATTTAACCAGTGTAGTGATGTCATTGCTTGCTAGCTGATGTATGAATTAAATGAATTTGTTCTTAGATGTTCTTGTTAGGATTTAATTGAGCGAATTGGGAACACTGGGAGTCCTAGAACTCTGTCTCTATCTCACTAGGATCCTTTTCAATTAATTAAACCTTTCTAAGATCCCTCAAGCTGGAGGCCGAAGCATTGAGAGTTCAAAGTCTCTCTCTGATCTCAGGTCTTTAACTTTGTGTTCTAAATCTTTATTGTTCCTCCTCTCTTACCATTTCATGCCACACTATCACCTTTAAGACCCAACGCTTTAGATGACTAGCCCAACTGAAAGCCTGCACATTGAATAGCAAGTAAACCCTTTCCTGACTCCATTGCCCAATGGTCTTGAATGTTCCCTAGAATATTTCTCCTTTGCCTAAATCCTCTTTGCTCATCCTTGTCTTATATTGAACCCTTTTTTCCTGATTCCCAACAACCAAACATACATCAAACAAACAAAATCGAGCCTTAATAACTAGCCTAATATCTTAACACTGAGCTTTAAAGACATAAAACCTTTGCGTATATAGAGAGATCCCTCTCTAGACCCAAGAGGGCTAGATACTGAGGTCTGAAAGTGGTTCTGATGTTGTCTCATCTTTTGGTCTTGCCAATCTGGCCAAAACATGGGAACCCCAATAGGATTAACGGGAAATCGACGGCGGAGATTGCAATTGCGAATCGCAATCGGGGGGTGCAGTGGGTGGCATATTTTAACAAATGTGATTTCAATCGGGGCGGAATTGCGATGGCCATTAGATTAAGGGTGAATCGACGGTGGATAGCA
Source organism: Pinus albicaulis (assembly GCA_034641835.2). Classification (NCBI taxonomy): domain Eukaryota; kingdom Viridiplantae; phylum Streptophyta; class Pinopsida; order Pinales; family Pinaceae; genus Pinus; species Pinus albicaulis. The sequence continues at coordinate 11,327,051 of CM076573.1, forward strand.
CTCTCGAGACCCACAGAACAACACGTCATCGCATCGGAGCTTTTGTTTTAACACAGGAATGCGCTCCCAACCATTTATCCAATTACGATAAGCATTTTACGGGCTAGCGCTTGGTTTTAGCGCCTGGGTCATGTGGGGAAGTGGTCTTGGGGTTGAGCTGAAGGGGCTAGCCTGATATATGAAGAGTATGGGTTTTTTGGCCTGTTTTCAGTGCATTTTAAGGCCAAAAAGAGGCAACGATAGAGAGGAAAAGGGGTTACTTGGCCAAACAAAGGGTATTTGTGAGGCTTAGAAGAGAGAAGGGATGATTTAGAGGATTTAGGGAGGAATAAAGAGAGGGAGAAAGGTGAAGAGACAGAGGTTAAGTGGAGATGAAATAAGAGGGAAAAGGCCTTTTTTGGGCATTCTCTTCACAGCAAAGAGGTTTTCTCGTGTAAATGGAAATGGGGATTTATCGAAGGGAAAAGGCACAGGGAAGGCTTCAAGGATGATGTGTTTTTAGAGGAAATGCATTCCTTGAAGGTTCAACAGACAATTTAGCCCCCTGTTTGCTTGTCAAAAAACTTATAGGGGGCTAACATTCCTGATCTCACCCGCTAGTACTCTGGCCATGACTTAAGCTGGAAAGGTCGAAATACCTTCGCCTTGAAGATCACGATGTCGTGAGGGTAGGTCCCAAATTTGGTTCGCTCACGAGGATTTTTTGGGGGGCGCGCATCAAGGTGGATTCTTTGATCCCCAGCACCATTAGTCTCATTATAGCAGGCAACATACGAGATGATAGGGGTCTTTGGCGTTGCACATATAATTTCCCCTCGTAACCACTGGATACTTGAAGGGAAAGTGGTGTGGCACCCTTGGAATTTCAAGAGAAATTCTTGAAAGGGACGACTGACTTGGCACCTTTGGCATCAAAAATAAATTCTTAGGAATGGCGCCCTTGGAACTTCGAATGGAAGTTCCTGAAGAGCATGACCAACTTGACACCCTCGACATCATTAAAGAAACTAATAAATATAATCAATATATGAAAATCCAACTAATTCATATCAAGTGACATAAGATGTTAGAACCAAAGGAATTAAATCAAGAATAAAACTTAGGGTAAGGGAGGAATAGGAAGAGATAAAATATTTTACCATTATAACTCTACCCTTTCCATGTTAAAACAAAATATTAAATACATAAGACTTAATTAGGCAAAAGGGGGAAAGAGGAACATCGAGTTAAGTATAAATATTTATTAAAAACTTCATTAAGAGAAGAGGATGGTGAATTAAAATAAGATTAATAAATTAAAATTTGAGAAATTTAGAGAAATTCCATGTGGCAAAAGCCAACATAAGAATATTCATCAAAAAGGGAAAATTGAGGTAGTTATGGGACCAAATCGGAGAATTATCAATTAACTTCAGTAATAAACACAAATTAAGGAGTAAGAAGGGGGAATCAAGAGATAACTAGGAGAATAAATAGGAAGCCTTGTTGCGTTGAGGGAAATACTATTTTTAAATGAATAATTAAGTAAATTATTTTTGGAGACTCTTGATGAGAGGGTGACACATGGGTGGGTGAATAATAAAATTTTGGGTAGTAAAAAAATAATTATTTATGCATGAAATTCCAAGTGTCACCTATGAAGCCTTCTATAAAAGAAAGGGAAATGGAAGGAAAAAGGACCTTTTGTTTACCCTATTGTTGGATGAAGGAGATTATGTCATTTTGAGTGGTTACAAGCTATAGTTGAGTTTGGTGGGATAGAGTATTATATAGAGGGGACTCTTGAGCCGAGAGGGGCTTACCTCTATCAGCTAGCACATTCCTTCGTTGTACAACCCCATTGCAGCTCGGGGGTCCGCGGGGAAGGAGAGTACCCAAGGAGTAGGCTGGGAGGTCAACCGGTGGGTCATTACATTCGGATTAAGCATGACAACATTCAGGCTTGAAGGTAGATGACAACAAAGGAGCTCAAGTAGCGGCGAGTCAAGTTTGGTTCTCGTCCAAGGGTGAACGGTACATGTGTTAGCTATATTGTTTTAATTATGATGATCTAATTGTGCTTATAATCAAGTTAAATATATGTATGTGTTATTAAGTTAAATTTATGGACTCGATATACGTGATTTAATTTTTACTGAGTTTCAAACTTGTATGATTATGGTTTCATTTCCTAGTTACTGTGTAAAATATATATATATATTTAAAGCCTAGCGTTCATCCATTAAATTATAAGGTTGGTCTCTACAACAATGAACCCTAATAATTTACCTTCTAATAAGCGAAATAACATTTTTTAGGATTCAAGGAAATGCCGAATTTTCTACATATTTCAAAAATATGTTTTAGGTGATTAACATTGTTGTTTCTTTGCTTAGAGTAAACAGTAATGTCATCTAAGTATATAACAACTGAGCTATTGATTAGTCCTCTGAAAGCTATATTCATGGCATGTTGAAATGTAGCACCAGCATTAATCAACCCAAATGGAATTTTTTGGTATGCGTATGTTCCCCATTTTGTTCTGAATGTTGTCTTTAATCTATCATCCAGATGTACCATAATCTGATTGTATCCTGAAAATCTGTCGAGAGAAGACATCAATTCAAATCCTGCAACTGACTGTAATATCTGTTCCATGGTAGGCAAGGGAAAATTATCCTTTTGGCAAGCTTTATTCAAATTTCTAAAGTCTATGCAAATCCTAATGTCTCCATTCTTCTTTCTAACTGGGACCATGTTTGATACCCATTTCGAATGTCTAACAGAAAAAATAATTTTGGCTTTGAGCATTTTATTTAATTCAAATTTGACTTTCTAAGTTTGGGTGGATTTTTCTAAGTTTTTTCTGAATAGGTTTGTCATCTGATATCATAGGTATAGTATGTTGAATTATAGAAGTATCATATGTCTTTAGATCTGAATAATCCCATACAAAGATATTTTTATATTTTTTCAGCAACTTGATGAATGACATCCTTTCTTCAGGTTTTAAACCAAGACCTAGGTTAATGTTTTGAGGTTTTTTTGGTCTACCAAGATTAATCAATTCAAATTTTAAAGTAGAACTTTGGGTTTTTGAATTGGTAATATTCTTAAACCTATATTTCAAATCATAGAGATATTCCATTTTGACTACAGATTTTGCAATTGGATTATCATTTTGTTTATCTTCAATCTGTAAATCATGTTCATGTTCATCTATGATTTGACCTTCATAAGATCTGTCTGATGTAAGAAAGTCTACTATATCTGTATCATTGTTAAATACTCTCCAATTTGTTACATTGTCAGGAATGGAAGGCCTAAAAATTAACTCAATTGAATCTGTCTAGGCTAAATTCTTCAGATGGTATAAGCTTAGATGCCACATTAGCAAGTAAATCAGCACTTGCATTTTGTAATCTAGGAACTGTGAAGATATTGAATGCAGAAAAATGGGATGTAAGGCTTTGAGCTAAAGTTTGGTAGTGTTTCAAATGTCCAGAAGTACAATGAATTGTGTTTCTGACTTGTCTAACAATTATCTCAGAATCTCCATATACCTGCAAATATTTAACATTTAAACTAATAGCTTTGTACAGACCTTGTATCAATGCTTCATATTCAGCGGTATTATTTGTGCATTGAAATTCAAGTCTGCAAGCTAGCATTGTTTTATCTCCTTGAGGATTGATTAAAACGCAACCTGCTCCTGCACCATCTTCTGATTTTGAACCATCAAAGTATAAAGTCCAAAACAAAGAATTTTTTGAAATTTTATTGCTAAGATTAATACACTTGGAAGTGTATGTTTGAGAAAAGCTTTCAATTCGAGAAATAGCAGTATTTATTGAAAAAGGTGAAATATGGGCATTGAATGACCCAAGAAATGATTCAGCTGAATAATTTCCAATAATATTATTAGTGAAAACTAAAGGTTCATTTGTCTCTTCAAGTTCAGCGACTGTGTGTTTCCTAAATTTCTCGCAATCAACTCTAATTTGATTTGGTTTACCATTATATGGAAACCACATGTGTGACCAATCGGTAGCAAAATATCCATGTAACTTTTCAGACCAACCCTGCTTAAAATGAGACCATAAAATCCAGGGATCTCTGCAACTAAAATATCAATTACTTGCAATACCTTTGGATTGGATGATAATCTAATGGATATTGATAACATTTCTCCAATGACCTCGACTTTTGTTCTATCTAATTGAACTATATGTACAGCAGATTTTTGAGGAGTGACATTCATTTTTGTGCATATTGTTTTTGGCATGATGTTTGAAGAGGCTCCTGAATCAATAAAACAATTATGAGCATTTTTGTTGAAAATCTCATAAGTCAGAAGTAAAGGAGGAGTGTGAGAAATATATCTATCACCAATTAAAACAAGATCATCAGGATTTACTTTGTTTGAAGATGATGGAGGTTTTCCCATACCTTTAGAAGCTTGGGCTATAGCCAGTGGTTGTATAGGATATATAGGGATTGCTTTGAGTTCTCTGAGTAAAAAATTTTGCTGTTGTTTGAGTTTGGTCATTTCATGTAATGAAATGTTTGCTTTAGTCTTTTTCATGTCTTCAACTATATTGTATTCCACTGTATCTGAAACTACTAAATTTTTGGAAGTTGTAAGAGGATCTAGTGAAATAGGATCTGTCTAAATAATTTTAGATTTTTTGGTTATTGTTTTCTCCTTTTTGGGGAGAGATTTTTGTTTTTGATTTGATAGAGTTGAATCTAAAGAAGATTTACTTCTTGTAGACACAGGCATAGCTTCTCTTTCTTCTTCTGTGGGGAGAATAAAATCCCATAACCCATTTATTTCAACTTCTTCTTCAGACTCTGGCTCCTGTTCAGATGGTGAGGGATCTTCAGTATCTTGATCGGATTCAGCATTTGAAATCACATTTGTAGGCTGAGATGTTGAAGAAGGATTTTTCTTAAATGGGCGATATAATTTCTTAGGCACTGATGTTTCAGCAACCTATTTCTTTATCTCAATCATGTCATTTGACATAGTCTTTAACACTTTTTGAAGAAATTCAAGATCGAATGGATCTTTCGAGACTTTCTTTTTGAAATCTTGACTAAATGTCACTTTCTTTGATTTCTTGTCTTCTATCTCTGATCATTTTTCTAATGCTAAGATTATTTTCTCTACAGCAACAGCTTCTTTCATGCTTTCTAAAAGGGTAGCTTTACCAGCTCTATCTACAAAAATAGCTATATTAGAAGGCAAAGAAAAAATATACCACTCTATTTGTACATCAACAGCAGGCTTGGAAGCAGTTGGGATTTTGTTTAATAACTTATTAAATCTGGAGTTGAAATCTTTGATCCTTTCACCTAAATTTGTTTTTAGATTGGAAAGAGCATTGATTAAAGATGCAACAGTTCTATCATCTCAAAATTTTGCAAGAAAAACTTGTTCAAAAGTTGTCCAATCTGCAATAGATCCTGTTGGAAGTGAAAAGTACCAGGATCGTGCAGATCCTTGTAAGGTATAAGGAAACAATCTTACTACAATATCTTCATGAGAAACTCCATTAAGATTCATGGCTAACATAAAATTATTGATATGTCCTTCAGCAGGAAGACCATCATCTAGATTATATTTAGTTAGCCATTTTTCTGGATGTTCTGGAAGAGGATTTGGATTTGCAATTAGTACAGCGCCAGGATTGGTCCAAGGCCGATTAGCCATAATTGGATTTGAAGTTTGTGAAGATACAGAAGTAGATCCAGAAGTAGGGGGAATGGATGTAGAACTTACAACTGGAACAGTATTACTTGTGATAGGACTGATTGTTTGAGTAGAAGAAATGGAAGAATAGGAAGATGTAGATTGAGTAAGAGGATGTAAGGAAGTAGATGAAGGGAAAGTTTACGTGACTTCACTCGTATCTGACTTAGATCTGGATATAGAAACTTTTTTACAATGTGATTCTATTGGGAACTCAAAAGGAGGAATTCCAAGTTTCTGACTTTTGGATCGGGTTAATATACGAGTTTCTTTAAATAGGGAAGTGACGCTTTTTTCAGAAGCTTCAGGATTAACAGGCTTTTCAACAGAAATAGATATTCCTTCTAATTTCTTAATTAAAGACTGAACTTTGGGAGACTCGGGAATAAATTCTGAAGCAGATGATTGTCGAAATATTTCAGGAGATGAGGGGAAGGTTTCTACAATTTCTGATTTCTGAGTTGGTGATTTAGAATTTGATCGGGAAGATGTAGGATGCTTTTGGGAAGATCGACTCTTATGAGGGCTTCTAGTTTAAGGGTTAGATTTGTATTACATTCATATTCAGGCCCTCCTTCTAGCGCCAAAAATGTTGAGGCCTCAGAAATATGTTGTAACAACAAGGGGGATAACCACCCGATCTGGACCTTAAAGCAGTTCCTTTTCTGTTTGGGATAGTGGCTCCGACTGGGGATAATGGGACCAATTTCCCAGATTTGGGTTTTATATTATTGTTGGGGTTTCGCTCAAATGATTTGCATGAAAAATAACTAAAAACTAAAACAAATTTATTCCAAAATGCAAAACTTTGAATTAAAACTGATCTAATCTAACCCGGGATAATACTGGTTTTATGCGATCTAAAATGATATCTATTCAGTCTGTGATGATTTAGATCAATCACAGACTTAATAGAATTAATACTTTTGTAAGATAATTCTTTTGAAAAAAATTTAATCAAAAGAAGATGTGAAACCTATCGCATATATTTTGATGATCATATATAAAACAAATCAAATTCTATTCTTATATCGTACAATAGTGCAACTGATACTTCAAACAGAAATAATTGATCTCATATATAATTCATGAAAGCTAGATTTATCACTAATGTTTAAAACAGATTTTAGCATACACAATAATAGTACCAAATGTGTGTTGTCATGTTCATCTGATCAGCGATAATAGGGTACAATCAAATCTTCTATCAATAAGTCATTCAAAGAATACAAAAGTGAATTAACAGTGATCAACAAAATGATATATAATTGAAAATACTGTGTTCCATTATTTTCTCAAGGCATCCACAAACTTACAGTAAAGCATTCTTTGTAAATGTTCTTAATAAAAATTTTGGACCCTTCTCTAATTGCAAGAGAAGGGTTTAAATACTACATAAACTACTTACAAAAATAGATTATACAAAATATCTTATGAGGTGGTTTCAAACAACCTTCCTCATTTCTAGTATATAATTGCTAAAATTGAAATTATCAAAACAAACTAACTCATGATCATGCTCATGATAGGTTACTGCCAGCTCTGCTTTTCTGTTCACAAATATCGGACATTGGTTGAACTTGTGGAGGCTTCCCGAGCTGTGTCTTCATATGTCCAGTAAATATAGCATCAAGTAAAAGTGGTTGCATGTTCTGTATAGAATATAGAGAACAATTTAATGTCATTATTTGACTATGGGGTTTAACCAGGAGCTGCCAGTATGCTTCCCAATCAGTCTTTTTCAGCTGTGCAATTGTTTATTCTCATATTTGACCTGCATTTTTCAAATCTTGCTCTAATATTTTGAGATCAGGAATCGATTTGTGAATTCCTTCTTTAATTAAACCGGAAGTATGCAACATGTGGTTGATCATTTTGACCATATTCTTTGATATGCCTGTTGCTCTGGCTATTTCCAATTTTGTCTGTTTTACTTGTGCATCCCAATCAGTAAAGAGAATATCTTTATAAGTTTCTTTGATCTTTGGTAGATTTGACCTTCTCCCTTCCTCTGAATCCTGCCATTCAATATAATCAGAAATTTTGGTATTGAGTTCATTAAACTCAATTCTCTAGTCAATGACTATATTAGTCAATTTCTCACTGATTTCTAAGTGTGGAACTATGTCTGACATTTGTAAGACAAATAGATCTTGTTGTTTTGAGTAAGGCATTTAATGCCAATGCTTCTTTAATGAATACCTATGCAGTAGGAATGCCTTCATATTTTGTAAGATTTTCTCTCAATTCTTTAATCAGTGTTTCTTTTTTGGATAAGTCATTTTCATGATTTATCTTAAGTACTTCCATCTCTTGCTAAAATTTGAAGAGTTGTTGCTAAACCTTTTGACTTAGACTGTTCCTTTCTTCATCCAGTTGTTGTTGTAGCTGCATGATTTTATCATCTTTCTCCTGAAATAAAATGGATACTTCAGCTGCCTTGTCCATTGTTGCAGTAGTATATGCTCCAGCAAATTGTGATATCCGAGTTAGATTTTCAATTGGATTTGACGAGGTGTCTTTCCATACAAATTCCATAACCTCATTACCTGGGGGTGTTTCAATCCTTCTTCTTTTTATATGTTTCCTAACTACAGCTTTATGAAGAGAATTGTAGAATACATCTAGTGGAGGAATATCAGTTACCTTCATAATAATTTCATCAGTAGGAAATGCAGGAATAACTTCTGTATCTTGGGAGGTTACCCCATAACTTTTAGTGATTTCTTTTGCCGAAACTATCTAACCCTGAGGAGTCTGAAATTCTGTATTTTTCTATGAAGATGATACCTCTAGGGTATTTATCAATATATTGCTAACTTAAGTCCACAATTTATCTAGTTCACCTTGATTCTATGAATTTGATTCTTCTATTCTGATTTCTTTGCTTGGTTCAGTCATATAACTAGTAATTAAGATATTTTGTGGAATACACTCGAGCCTTTGTTCTCTATACTCCTTGAATCTCTGTAATTACTCCGAGTTTAGATTCAATTTAACAAAGTTTTGAACTTCTTCAAAAGTTCCAACAGATTGCAAAATGTCTTCAAATCTATCATCGGTGTGTATGATAGGTTTGATTTTGACTGACTGAGTAAATTTGTTAGCAATCTTTTATGGGTCGAATTGCCTTGAGGGTAAAAAGGGGGGCTTCAAAAGCTCAATCTTCTGACATTCTTTCAATGCATGATTGAAATTGCTAAGGGAAAATGTACCACACTGAATTGGAAAACTTGGCCATAAAGATTTTTTACTATATTTCAGAGATTTAGTGAGTCCATTACCAACAGTTTGGTAAGCTACTTCTCTCGCCACTAATTTATCTGAAACATACAAAGGAAGAGCATGTGGAGGAGTGGAGCTTCCGAATACTCTGATATATGAAAATGATTCTTCAATAAAAAATCTTCCTATCATTTGGAGATCTATAATGGCTTCCTTAGTGAACCTAGGGCTCACTCTATCAAAAATTAATTGATGTAATGGTAATACAACCCCATAACACAATCTGTGGAAATGTGGTACATAATTATGTTCCCATATTTCTTTATGATCCAAATGAATAGGGGTAGGATCCTCGGGAGTCCATTTCCAAACCATAATCGGAAAACTGGTAGAGAAACAGATGGCATAAAAAACATATGCACTCATGAAAAATTAGGGGAAGGGTTTGGAGGAAGAAGCTCTTGTCTGGCAATATTCATTAATCGCTTTAGCTAGATTTTCGGAAAGAATGGTTTCCCAATTCATGATGTGGGAATTAACACAGGATTCAATCAGGGGAAGCCAATTTATAGAGAACTTGGTATTATCAGGGAGACCATATAATCTACATAGCATCGTTGTTGCAAAATTGTAGGGGTTTGCAAGTGAAGCGATAGGATACATACCTGATTTCTCATGCTTAAACTTGTTATCCATTTTTCTCCAACCTTGAATTGTTTTGAAAGGGTCTTCATTATTCTTTGCAAATTTCTCAACAAATATATTATCATAGATGTCTTGTTGGTCAAGTAGCTTGTACATGACTTTCAAATCTTGAGCTCTGAAAGAACCTAAGATCTCATTCTTAACGAGTCTTAATTGTCTATCCATAATTGTTGAATTCTCAAGCACCCACTTTATCATGTCGGTATATGGTAAAAGACTGGCCCTTGCTGCTATCCTATGAAGGAAGGAGCACGCAATATCTTTAAACTGTAAATCTGAGGGTATTACATCATCAGCATTTGCCTTGACCTCCACTACTTCAGGTTCTTCGTCTTCGAGGATAGTATAGATATCTTGCCACTTTGTAGCACCTCCGTCTGCAAATCAGACAGTATCTGAGACTATGGGCGACATTTCTGTGTATTCCAATTCTGCAACAGTCTGTTTGTCATGCTTTTGCATTACTTTGCAGATGGACATATCTTGAAGGAAAATCCCTATTAAAGACACAGTAACGATCAAATGATGAAATATATATTTGAAATGACCAATTTGAAAAGAAAAGATCCATGAAGTAGCTATATCATTTATTAATCGTAACAAATCAATTATTGTTTACATTGGGATGATAAAACATACTTAATCGTTTTTTACACTATCTATTTTCACATTAAAACCTTTATTTAAACCTGTCAAATCCGTCGCATTGCGCCTTTTGAACCTGTCTTTATGAAGCGCATTACTTTTTGTTTATGCGATATAAGATTTCGCAATATCGCGAAATCGCAAAATCGCAACATCAGAACTTTGGTAAGAACTGCTTAAAGTTTTAAACGTATATCCACGATGTGCGATTTATGATGTCACTTGCGAAATCCAGATTGTTGATCACAAAATCGGGATTTCGTTGTTTTTTTGCTTAACTTTCAATGAGAAAAGATTATGCGGGATGCAATTTGCGATAGGGTAATCACAAGGATGTTTTATTAATTCCTTTTTGTTTTTTGTTTTTATTTAATAAAAAACAACAATGTTTTTGGAGTTTGATTTTTTCTCTAGAATGAAAAATACATTTTAAGAAGGGTCCCTATTTCTATTATCAAAAGTTTAGACTTATTTTGAAAATAAAAATGGGCGGGAGTTGTTGCATAGCACAACAGAGTACAAGAGGTGGAATATATGGGTCATCTTGTATCTCACGAGGGTGTTAAGATAGACCATAACAAAATCAAAGCTATTAAGTAATGGAAAGTCCAAACAACCATAAATCAATTGCGAGGATTTCTCGGGTTAACAAGATATTATTGCAAGTTTTTTAATAATTATGGGAGAATAGTAGCACCTCTAACAACATTATTGAAGAAAGGTGTATTTTCATGGACTCCGGAAGCAACTAAAGCCTTTGAACATCTTAAAGAGGCAATGTGCTTAGCACTGGTCTTAGCTACACCAGACTTCAAAAAAACCTTTATTGTGGAATGTGATGCCTCAGGAAATGGAATTGGTGTTGTTTTAATGCAAGAAGGAAGACACATTTCTTTTGAAATTCATCCAATCAAAGGAAAGTATTTACATAAAGCTATTTATGAGAAGGAAATCTTGGCAATACTACATGCAATAAAGAAATGGCGACCTTACCTAATGAGAAGACACTTCAAGATAAAAATTGATCATGATAGTCTTAAATAATTTTTGGAACAAAGACTATCTTTAGACGAGCAGCAAAAATAGGTCACAAAGATGTTGGGTTATGACTTTGAAATCATCTACAAAACAGGGAAGCTAAATGTTGTTGCATATGCACTTTCAAGAAAGGATGAAGAGGTGGAAGCATTTCTTTGTGCCATTTCTATTATCCAACCAAATTGGATAACCGAAGCAAGGGATGAATGGAAGAAGGACGAAGAAGTGCGGACACCCATTCAAAAGTTGCAGCAAGATCCTAGTACATTTGATCCATTTAGTTGGAAAAAAGATTCCTTATGGTACACAGATCGCTTATCTTTGGAAGAATTACCAACTAAAACAAAAGATTCTTTTGGAATTGCACACTTCTCCCTTAGAAGGACACTCGATATTTTTTAAAACTTACCACAGGGTGAAGAAATAATTTTTTGGGATGGCCTTAAATCTGATACTCAAAAGTTTGTGGCAGAATGTTTGGTTTGCCAGCAAAATAAAGTTGAGACAATTAAGACCCTGGGTCTTCTACAGCCTTTATCCATTCCAAGTCAATGTTGGGAGGAGATTTCAATGGATTTTATCACAGGTTTACCTAAGTCCGAAGGAAAGAGTGTCATCATCGTGGTAGTTGATAGAATTACCAAGTATGCACACTTTTGTGCATTATCTCATCCATTTAAAGCAAGTACATTTGCTACTGCATTTATGGAAACAATTCAAAAGTTACATGGAAACCCAAAGATTATTGTAAGCAACAAAGATCCCATTTTTACTGGAAATTTTTGGACGAAATTATTTTCTTGTTTGGGTACTCAACTAGCTCATAGCTCATCTTATCATCCTCAATATGATGGGAAAACTGAGATAGTGAACAAATGTTTGGAAGGATATCTTTGTTGTTTTGTATCTGATAAACAAACACAATGGGTCAAGTGGTTACCTCTATAAGAATGGTGGTATAACACTTCCTTCCATACTGCAGCAAAAATGATCCCATTTATGGACTTTACGGATATCGTCCATCACATCATCTTTAAGAGAAAATTCCAAGGTTCAAGAAGTGGAAGATCACATTGAGCATCAACAACAATTTCTCCAACTCTTAAAGGATAACCTAAATTTGGCACAAAATCAAATGAAACAACGAATGAATCAACACTCCAACATTTGATAGAGAGGCTTCCCAAGACATTTTCTGGCTAACACTACTCACTCTAAATGTCCCTCAAGCAAGCTAAGAAGGATAGTAAATTATCGCCAAAGTACTATGGTCCTTACAAGGTGTTGCAAAAGATTGGTACTATGGCATACAAATTGGAGCTTCCTGCTTCTTCAAGAGTGCATCCAATTTTCCATGTTTCATGCTTAAAGAAGGTTATAGGTGAAAATCTTTCAGTTCAAACAATATTGCCAGAACTTGATGAGGAAGGAAAAATCATATTGGAACCTGAAGCGGTCACGGAAACAAGAACTCGACAACTACGGAATCGATCAATTTCAGAGTATCTCATCAAGTGGAAGAACTTACCCACTGAAAATTCTACATGGGAGGATGAGAATTTTATACAGAAGCACCCAGAGCTACTCAGGCGTTGAGGACAACACTTTTTTGAAGGAGAGGGGCATGTTAGGTCCCTATATTACTAGTATAGTCCCTTATTGTTGTTAGTGTAACCCCCTTATTGTTATTATTGTACCCCTGTAACCCCCATATTGTTGTTATTATGCCCTTAAATTATTATTGTTAGGGGGGCCGGCTAGGATTATATTGTGACCCCATGGACTCCTACCTTATTAGAAAGAGGTTTTTCATTTAACCTTCATTGAAATTTTCATTTATGTAATGTAAAGGAGGTTGCCCCCTCGAAGTGGTTGATTTATAAGGCGTTGATCTCTCTTTTATTATATTTTTGGAGATGGTTTCATAACAAAATTGATAACTTCCTTGAGTATGAAGGCAAAGGAAATGGTAAGTTTAATTGAAGAGGAAAGAAAAATGTTTCTATTAAAATAGAAAAAGAGAAACTCACATGTAAACAATGTTGTGGAACCAGCTCCAAAAATAGAAGAAGAAAAGAGATATCAATGCCTTAGAAATAAGTCACTTTAAGGGGCAACCTCCAATACATTACATAAATGAACAATTATTGGATGATACAAATTACAAAACCTCCTTTCTATATATAGGAGTCCATGGGGCCACAATGTAATCCTTGTGGGGCCACAATGTAATCCTAGCCAACCTAACAATAATAATTTAAGGGCACAATAATAATAATATGGGGGTTACAGGGGTACAATAATAACAATAAGGGGGTTACACTAACAACAATAAGGGACTATACTAGTAATATAGGGACCTATCATGCCCCTCTCCTTCAAAAAAGTGTTGTCCTCAATGCTTGAGTAGCTCTGGGTGCTTTTGTATAAAATTCTCATCTCCCATGTAGAATCTTCAGTGGGAAAGTTCTTCCACTTGATGAGATACTCTAAAATTGATCGATTCCGTAGCTATCGAGTTCTTGTTTCCGTGACCGATTTAGGTTCGAATATGACTTTTCCTTCATCATCAAGCTCTGGCAATATTGTTTGAACTGGAAGATTTCACCTATAAATTTCTTTAAGCATGAAACATGGAAAACTGGATGCACTCGTGAAGAAGCATGAAGCTCCAATTTGTATGCCATAGTACCAATATTTTGCAACACCTTGTAAGGACCATAGTACTTTAGCGATAATTTATTATCCTTCTTAGCTTGCATAAGGGACATTTGTTTGAATGGTTGTAGCCGTAAAAATACCCAGTCTCCTACATCAAAAATTCTCTCGCTCGATGTTGATATGCCTATTGTTTCATTCGATTTTGTGTCAAAATTAGGTTATCCTTTAAGATTTGGAGAACTTGTTGTTGATGCTCGATGTGATCTTCCATTGCTAGAACCTTAGAATTTTCTCTTAAATATGATGTGACGGATAGTGGATGATATCCATAAAGTGCCATAAATGGGTCATTTTGCTTTGTAGTATGGAAGGAAGTGTTATACCATTCGAGCGAGGTAACCACTTGACCCATTGTGTTTGTTTATCGAGATCGAAAACAACGAAGATATCCTTCCAAACATTTATTTACTATCTCAGTTTGACCATCGGATTGAGGATGATAAGATGAGCTATGAGCTAATTGAGTACCCAAACAAGAAAATAACTTCGTCCAAAAATTTCCAGTAAAAATGGGATCTCTGTCGCTCACAATAACCCTTGGGTATCCATGTAACCTTTGAATTGTGTCCATAAATATAGTAGCAACTATATTTGATTTAAATGGATGAGATAATGCACAAAAGTGTGTATACTTGGTAAGTCTATCAACTACCACCATGATGACACTCTTTCCTTCAGACTTAGGTAAACCTGTGATAAAATACATTGAAATCTCCTCGCAATGTTGACTTGGAATGGATAAAGTTTGTAGAAGACTCGGGGACTTAATGGTCTCAACTTTATTCTACTGGAAAACCAAACATTCTGCCACAAAATTTTGAATATCAGATTTAAGGCCATCCCAAAAAAATTCTTTCTTCACCCTGTGGTAAGTTTTTAAAAATCCTGAATTTCCTCCTAAAGGAGTAGTGTGCAATTCCAAAAGAATCTTTTGTTTTAGTTGAGAATTCTTACAAAGATATAAGCGATATTTGTACCATAAGGAATCGTTTTTCCAACTAAATGTATCAGATGTACTAGGATCTTGCTGAAACTTTTGAATGAGTGTCCACACTTCTTCATCATTCTTCCATTCATCTCTTGCTTCGGTTATCCAATATTATTGGATAATATAAATGGCACAAAGCAATGCTTCCACCTCTTCATTCTTTCTTGAGAGTGCATCTGCAAAAACATTTAGCTTCCCTTTTTTGTAGATTATTTAAAAGTCATAACCCAACATCTTTGTGACCCACTTTCGCTACTCTTCTGAAGATAGTCTTTGTTCCAAAAAGTGTTTAAGACTATCATGATCAGTTTTTACCTTGAAGTTTCATCCCATTAGGTAAGTTCTCCATTTCTTTAGCGCATAAAGTATTGCTAACATTTCCTTCTCATAAATAGGTTTCTGTAAATATTTTCCTTTGATTGGATGACTTTCAAAAGCAATGGGTCTTCATTCTTGCATTAAAACAGCACCAATTCCATTTCCTGAGGCATCACATTCCATAATAAAGGTTTTTGTGAAGTCTGCGTAGCTAAGACTGATGCTAGGCACATTGCTTCTTTAAGATGTTCAAAGGCCTTAGTTGCTTCAGGAGTCCATGAAAATTCATATTTCTTCAATAATGTTGTTAGAGGTGCTACTATTCTCCCATAATTCTTAACAAACTTGCGATAATACCCTGTTAACCCGAGAAATCCTCGCAACTGCTTTATGGTTGTGGGGACTTTCCATTCCTTAATGGATTTAATTTTGTTAGGATCTACCTTAACACCCTCGTGAGATACAATATGACCCAAATATTCCACCTCTTGTACTCCAAAGAAACATTTGGATGTTTTTGCATATAATTGTTTCTCCTCCAATAGTTTGAGCACCCTATCAACATGTTGAACATGATCCTTCCAAAACCTGCTGTAGATTAGTATATCATCAAAAAATACTAGCACAAATTTTCTAAGGAAGGGTTTGAAAATGGAATTCATCAACCCTTGAAATGTAGAAGGTGCATTGGTAAGGCCAAAGGCATGACCAAAAATTCATAACGACCCTCATGAGTTCGAAATGTTGTTTTCGGAATATCTTCAGTCTTCATTCTAATTTGATGATATCCTGAATGAAGATCCAACTTGGTAAAATAAATTGCTCCATGTAATTCATCCAATAATTCATCAATCACAGGAATGGGAAATTTATCTTTAATGGTGAGCTTATTGAGCTCCCTATAATCGGGACACATGTGCCATGATCCATCCTTCTTGTGTACCAATACTACAGGAGCAAAGAAAGAACTTTGACTAGGTTGAATTATACCAGCCTCTAACATTTCTGCAATCATACGTTCAATTTCACTCTTTTGGACATAAGGATATATGTAAGGTCGGATGTTTGGAGGAACACTTCCTGGAATCAAATGAATAGCATGATCATGATCACGAATAGGTGGGAGTCCTTTGGGAGTATCAAACACATTGGAATGATTGTCCAAGACTCCTTGGAGATCTGGAGAAATAGATGATTTTCATGTTGGAACTTCTAGTGAGCATAATTGTGCAATTACGTCTTGTTTTTCTTTCTTCAAAAGCTTTGTGATGACATTAGAGCTTATTATCTTTGCTTGCTTCCCTTTGATACCCCGTAATTCGATTTCCTTTCCTTCCGAAAAAAATTTCAAGAAAAGTTCTTGAAAATTAAAAGCTACCGTCCCCAAATATTGTAACCATTGTACTCCTAGTACAACATCAGCACCTCCCATTGGGATGGAAAGAATTGGACTATTCAATACATATTCCCCCATGGATAGCTTGATATTATGGAATTTTCCAGAGCAATTTATACTTACTCCATTTGCAACCATCACTTGACATTCTGGTGCTGGGTATAGGAAACAATTCAATTCCTTGGCTACCTTACAATGAATAAAATTATGGGTACTACCTGAATCAATCAACACTATTACCTTTTTCTTCTTGATATGTCCTTCTATCTTGAGAGTTTGAGGAGTGGTAATTCCTGCCAATGCATTACACGAGATGGTTGGACTCATTTCTTCCTCTTCTAGGGTTGGTTCCTGGTGTATATCCTCTTCTTTTTCATTTTCTTCTTCCTGTTCACAATCTATGTAAAATAATTTCTTCTCAGCACACTTATGACCTTTAGTGTATTTGCTATCACAACTGTAGCAGAGTCCTTTTGCTCTTTTTTCTTCCAATTGTTGTGGTGTCAACCTTGTAGGTTGTTGAAATCTAGGAGTAGCAACACTTCCCTCTTTATAGAAGTGAGTGGTAGGCTTCCTTGTCGCCATAATTGTACATTCAATTTTTCTTGCCAACCTGAATGCCTTCTAGAATGAATCGGGTTCAAAAACGCGAACTTCATGTTGGATGTTATCCTTTAAAGTACCTATGAAGAGATCAATCATGTGTTCCTTTGTAATATCAGTTACTCTTATATTCAATTTTTGGAAGTCCTCAATGTGCTCCCCCACTAAACCCTTTTGTTTAAGATTTATCAATTGACTAAAGAAGGTGTTGCTCTTTGTATCCTCATAATGTGCTATCATTTCCTCTGTAAAAATTGACCAAGTGACAATTTTTTTACGAGAGCAAAGCCATCGATACCATACAAATGTATTTTGTTCTAGATGTAAAGTTTCAATGCGTACCTTTTGTGTGTTTTGCACATTATTGAGATCAAAATATTGCTCCATCTGTAGTATCCATGTTACGGGATGCTTGCCATCAAACTTCCTCATATCCATCTTTGGAATATGGCGGTTCTTCCCGCCAACATTAGAGTTTATGAAATCACGATTAGCATTTATTTTGTTCTCATCATGAGTATCCTCTACTATCTTTTCACCATTAGGAAACATTTGTTGTTTCAACTTTGCCAAACCTTCCATGTCTGCTTTTAGATCATTCTTCATGTTTTCCATCTTTTCATCGATCTTAGCTTCCATAACAGCTTCCATGTCATCTATCTTAGATTCCACGCCTTTCTTCAAACCATCCATATTATTCTTCAAACCATCCATCTTCGCTTCCACGCGTTTCTTCAAAACTTCCATTTCATTTTTTGCTGCTCTTTGCGAGAGCGAAATTTGGTGCACTTGCTCTTGTAATTTTGATACATCATGTTGCAATTATTCATCTTCATGAGTCATAGTAGAGCCTTCTGAAGGCTTAATGGGTGTTGAATTATTTTTACGGGGCATTTTTTAGAACCCAATACTAATATCTATTCTACAATATGCCCTTGTAATCAATTCAAATTGATTCTTCAAACAAGACTTATGCAATTCGGAAAAAAATATACACACCTTTTTCTTGCTTTTGAGGAGCTCGATATTGAAATTGGATTATCTCTGTGATTGCAGCTCTTCAATATCTGAAATTCGGCACTGAGGTAGCCCTTTAAATTCTCTTTCGAATGCCACAAGTCTGACCTGGATTTGGATTATCCAAGACAAAGTTATGTCCAATCTCTCACAATGACCTAATTATGGACTGGTTCAGTAGAGCGAACTTGTACGACTTTCCACGTGTCCCTGTTTCATCCTTCTGCTCTGAAATTGATAGTAAAGAAACTAAAGTCCATGTACTTGTGACCACTTTTTACGGCACTCCAATATGATGCTCAGAGAGAGAGTTATGAATTGTTTCCCACAATCACCTCTTTGAGATGAAATTCGAGAGCCTGAAAAATCACTACCTTCCTGTTTCGGGGATTTAACACCCTAGAGGTTGGTTGGGATTCAACCTCCATAGAGCAGGGGCGTACTACTTAACAGAGACCCACACGATCATGCACATTCATAAAAACTACATAGAGCAGAATGAGAGGTTTACCCGTTGGTCCTACGTTTGAAGTAGATCCACGTGGAGTTCAAACTCCCTGCAACCGTCCTTCCTCCTTAACCTGAAATGCAGGAAGAAACCAGCACAAAGGACAAGTTGTACAGTATATTTCTACTCTATATGTTAGTGTGATTCATATAAAACATTAAATAAATCATAATGAATGCATGTATAACAAATATTCTTCATACATTAAAGCATACACTAACACGTTTATATCGGGAACATCATGATACTTCTGTATTATAAAATAGTACGTACAAAAGTAAGTGGAGAGATCACCTGATCCTTCCAAGGCCTTCGCAGACCGTCGTCCGGATCCGTCCAGCCCTTGCCTCGCTAAGACTCCTTCCAAAGTGGTGCATACGAGATAACATATAAAGGGATGTGTATCTCAAGGAAACAAGGGTTTCCTACAATGAACTGGGAAAGTGCAGGAGGCACGGGGAATCAGACTTGGATAGGGAACCAACGGAGTATAATATCAATACTTTCTCTCTCTCCCTTAGGCCATACACATGAGGGCTTTTTATAGTCCCTCCAAGTAGTTTCAGCAGTTGGAAACAGTTGGCCACGGGCTGGGGTGGTTGAACTACCTGAGTAACCATCAACCCAGCGCAAAATTAGGGATTTTTATATATATTTTTAATCATTAAAATGGCATACGCGGAAAAGTCTAGCTGTACTCGCGTATACACGCAGAAAAACACGGGCATAGTCGCGTATGGAGGATTTTCCACTGTTTTTAAGTGAATTTGTCCAAGTCTGTAGGAATGGGTGCCCATAAAGCCATGAAGCAATCATGAATCATGTCAAAGTGAGAAATTATGCTATAACACTTCCATAGATCATATCTCCGAAAATATTGTGAACCAAGATCTGAAATTTTGCGACGAGTTTCCTCAGGATTTCGGCTTCGCACCCTAAAAATATCAAATTCTGAATTTTCGTAGAAAAAAAGTTATAGTGAAAATGCCATGATGACCTGTTTAGAGCAGCAAAACCCTAGAATCCAAACCTCTGATACCAAATGTTGTGAAACCAGCTCCAAAAATAGAAGAAAAGAGATATCAACGCCTTAGAAATAAGCCACTTCGAGGGGGAAACCTCCAATACATTACATAAATGAACAATTCTTGGATGATACAAATTACAAAACCTTTCTATATATAGGAGTCCATGGGGCCACAATGTAATCCTAGTGAGGCCACAATGTAATCCTAGCGGACCTAACATTAATAATTTAAGGGCACAATAATAAAAATATGGGGGTTACATGGGTACAATAATAACAATAATGGGGTTACACTAACAATAGTAAGGGACTATACTAGTAATATAGGGATCTAACAAACAATGTTCGAAAAATGGCCATGATGAAGACCATTATTGGCAACTTCATCCAGAGTTGAAGCCAAACAAACTTGAAACCAAAGAGAAGGAGAAAACTGTTGCGATCATTGAACATGACTTAGGTTCATATTCAAGAAATGAAACCAAGATTACAACAATGGGTTTGAAAGGTAAGAACACAGCAAGCACTATTTCTTTAAGTTGTTCTAATGTAACTCGAGATGAAGATACAAGAATTGAACTCTTTCATATTAGAGATGTTTCAAAACATACCAAAATAGACACACTATTTGATAGTGGTTCTCAAGCTAATTTGATTTCTGAAGACTTAGTTAAGAAGTTAAATCTTGAAACTGTTACACATCCAAGACCTTATCCTTTAGGGTGTATATGCAAGAATGCAAACTTTCAGGTAACAAGGAAGTGCATCTTAAGGTTTGCAATCAATTCAAACTTTCTTGACGAAGTTGAACTTGATGTGGTTTCGCTTGAGATTTCAAGTATTGTTTTTGGAAGTCCTTATCTTTATGATAGGAGAGCAGTATTTTATCGCCATGAGAATAAATACCACGTGTTCAATGATGGAATTGAGTACATATTTAGAGCGCATAAGAAGAAGATGAGTTTGTCTCTTATACATGTAGGAGAAATGAAAAGAATAGTGAATGCAAGTCAAAATTTGGTTTTGTTAATGTTCAAGCATAGTGATGTTTTGAATGAAACCTTTCAAAAGGATGCATCAAATGAACAAGTTGATTTCATTGAAGTTGTGTTGTCCTTTGAGATAATTGTGGTCAATAGTCATGTCAAAGCATCTATAATGTTTTTTTGTGTTTTGTAATTTTGGAGGACCAATGTATAAGATAATTTTTAGCAAACAGTTAATGATTAAATCTTGCAGATAATATCAATAATTATAAGTAAGGGCTGCTTGTTTATCTCACACAGTGATTAAGATTTTGTAAAATTATTAAGTAAATTTATGTAAGAAGATATGATTATCAAATATTCAGATTGAATTGTTTAATAAATCATAGGCTTGAAAACCTTTAAAAAATGTCTAAAATTTCAACAAAATACATTTAACATTATCAAGATGCTGACAATTTATAAATGAAAGGGAATTACATTAACAAACTGTTAAGTAAATCATTCTTTATATTGGTAATAACTTCAGGAGGAATTATAAGGATATTGAAACAAAGTTAATCTCCCCTAGTTATATTGATAGCAATTACACATAGGAAGAGACAAATGTATGAAAACTAGAAATAACTCACAGGGAGAACAGAGTTGTATGAGACAAATTCAGAATCCTTCTTATATTATTGATGATTAAAAAAACTTGTACAATTTCTGCTTACAAAAATTCGCTCATCCAAGGGTGCAACCCTTGATAACTCAAAATGAGATTTATTTATACTAATTCCCAAAACTTAAAAATATCTTGAATTGATTTACAATAATAGAATAAAGAAGAAGGAAATAGAAAGATGGAGTGTCTCTATTTTCTTGGAAGTTGTTGATGACTTGGCCCCTTTTGTTGGAAGTTGTTGCTCACTGGACCCTCAAAAATCTGATGTGATGGCATGCTGTAAAATTAATTCTTTTACTCGATGGTCTCACAAAACTTATCCCATTGATCTTGACTCAGGATTTCTACACTCATCATTTTCCTGAAGATTTCATCTACTTCAGTATATCTATCAAAAGTTGGTCTTTGAATGAATAAATGTTTGATTTAATGGTGAATGATCAAATCAAACTGCAGAGCTTCAAGAAATGTTTTTCCTGTAATCTTTCCTTTGATACCTGTAAACTTTGACTTATCTATTGCAATTGTGTATAACGTTTTGTAGTAATCTTCTAATTTAATCAACTTACCATCTAATCCTACCAATCCTGGCAGTCCTTTATGATTTAAAACATTAAATTTAGTATGAAACCTTTGAACAACAATATTCAAAGCTTCACATTTGGTCTGCAATTGGTTGATTAAATTTCTTTCTTGCAAAACTTTATTTATCTCCAAAATGGTTGCACTTATGTCCAAGATGTTGATTTCTTCCAACTCCTCGCTGTTCTTTGAATTGAGAACCTTGATCATGTCAGTGGCTTCAATTGGTTTATTTTTTAGGTGCTCTTTCTACTATTGAATTGTTGCTCTGCATTTGGTGATGAGCTCCTGTTGTTTGAAGATGATCTGTATGGATGGCCATACCTCTGTCATAGACCTGTTGATGTCTTCCCATATATTTTGCTTAGCTTCACCCAGAGTTGCTGCCATTAGAGATTCGCTCTCTAGTTCTTTGATCTTAAGTCCTAACTGATGAGTCTTTTGCATTTCCTCTACATATAAAGTATCATTCTTAATCTTCTGTGACTATAGAACTTGAAAAATCTGTTGTAACTTCTCATGTGCCTGCTCCTAAATGGCCAAATCTTGTGCCAATTGTGTTGCATCAGTTGTAGTCAAAGCTGCTAAAAGTTTTGTACCTGCAGAAGATGTTTGAGTAGCTAAATTAGGATCAGTATTCACCTGCAGTGTTGATTTCTCTTTCCGTAGTAATTCTTCAATTTCTTCTTCCATTTTTCTAATTTGCAGATTTTGATCAATGATCAACTTCAGGATCTCCTCCTTGTTATATTCATTTTCTGCGATCTCCTTAGTCTGTGGGTATTCAGTTGATGGTAGCTTGAGTTGTTTGTGCAGAGTTGAGATGTATGCATTCCTCTTTTTAATGATTTCCTCAACTGCTCTACTATCTTTTGGGTCATACCCAACTTTCACTACAAGGTCTTCCAATGACTTCATTTTGTTGTCTTTAGCCAATGAAGACGATTTTTTAATATTCATTTGAGATTGAACATTTGAAAATGTTGCTTTCAATTTGGAAGTGACATGGCTGTTGTGGTCATGGTTGAAAATAAAATTTCTCCTGACTGCTTGTGCATGTCCATCTACTCAATTGGGTGAATTTGTTTTGCATCAAAAGAGAAGACAACCTTCTTGTACTCAGCATGAGTCTTTGGAAATGGCACTATTGCCTGCAGAAAGGCCATCTGCATCCTTCCTTTCTCACTATCAAAGGCAGTGAGAATCCTATGTTGTGATATAGATTTTTTCTTTCATAATTGACCATAAACATCAGATTTCAATGCTTCATTCTTGTGCTTGATGTCTAGGAATTTGGAGAAAATATTTTGCTCTTCAAAAGAGTTGGCATATGAATGCTGGATAATTTCTATTGGTTCTCTTATAGGTGATGATGATGGAGGAGTCTTAGGAACACTGGTGGATGTAGAGACTTCAGTATCTCCCAAATCTATGATCTCTGGTTTTTCTCCCTCTGAAAGTAAGGTGGAAGTGAGCTTTGGATTTTTGTGCTGCAAGATAAACTCTTTCATGATTTCCTTGGAATGTGGAGGCTCTTCTCTGACTCTTTTCTATTTCTTACTGTCAAGCACCGGGGTCTGTACATTTGAAGTTTAAATAACATGTTCATATACCTCTTGGAGAGTACCTTCCACCCATTCATCTTGGTTCATGCATTTCTCTATTTCTTCTCTAGAAGTATGAGTGTATGAAGTTGTCTTGAGTTCAACTCTCACGGCAGAAATAATGCCATGGGGGTCATATGACCAAGTAAAACCTAGTTGAAAACCCATCTTCTTTAACAATGCATCTGCTTCAACACTAGCTGCTCTAGTATTGCAGATGAAGGATCTAATGTTGGCCTTGCGTTTAAACTCAGCTTTTCTCTTTCCTGAGATAAAATGTAGCTCATCCATGTTTAACATTTTTCTAATGTACTCTAAAGAGAAAACTCTCATAGGTACATATCTTGGAAGCTTGTATGGCGAGAGTTCGCAGCCATATACCCTGATCTCTGTGTAATTTTTATATAGGTACCAATCACCTATCTTAGCTTGCTCATTGAGGTGTAGGATCCTTTTAATGTCTTCTCCAATTCTAGGCTCTAATTTACTTGTGAGAAGCTACTTTACTGGGTGAATAAATGAGTCTATGAACTCTGAAAGAGAAGTGGTTGTTGATGAAGCTCTGACCAACTCTGTCCAATGAATCACTGATTGACTCACTCGTTGTGCATCCTTCTTGTTGAAGTGAATAGGCAACATTTCTCCCTACTGAAACAAAAACATATGAACAATCATAGAAGAATAATTGAACATTGCTTGTGTGGTGAAGTTCATGAATTTTTAATTTATATTTCCAGCCAAGAATTGGTTGTAATTATACATAAACAATGGTGATTTATCATTACTGAAAATATATAAGAACCCCATGATGGGTTCATCAACTGTTTCATCGTTTGGGTATCCTAACAGGTATGAAAGAAGGGAGATGCAGTGCTTGGAAGCTATAAGAAATATGGAGGATTCATATGGGAGATTTTTCTTGGGTAACTCCGCATCCTCAGGTAAGAAAATGTCAAATATATGTGCTCTCTGAGGGAAAGATAGTTTGTGATAAAGGTCCATGAGAGCAGCAGGTGAGAAATGGGATAAGGAATCAAATGAAGGGATGAGTAGCATTTGGTTTATGTTTTCAAGGGATACGGTGATCAAAATGTTTCCATTCTAAGCCACCACTGAACTAGTTATAGGATCATATTGCTTCTGACACCAGGCAATTAAATCAGGAAATGGGTGAGTTTGTGGAAATGCGAACAAAGGCAACATGGACTCCTAGAACTTGATAGGGTCTTGGTTATCTATGTGCTTTTGTTTTAGCCACAGATGTAGCTCATAGAAGTCAAGTTCATAATGACGTTCTGTGACTTTGAAAAAGGCGTCAGCTAAGGGTATGAAGTCGAGGTTATTTTGTGATGTTTCAGGAGGGATATCTTCTGCAAATGGTTTGGCGACCTCAAGGATGACTTCAGCAACTGGATTGACATGCACTTCCTCTGTCGCATGTTTCTTGTTTTTACCCTTAGGAGCCGCTTTTTTTTTGGTTTTGGCCTTGGGTGCCATGTTTGACAGGGTATGGACTGTAAAAGGATTTGAAGATCGGGTTTGAGAAAAGGTGACAGAGTTTCAAAAGTAGGGAGAATGGTCGCAGAATGCTAGCGATTTAGACAGAATGTAGAGGTGATAGAAATGAATGGAGGATGTAAAGTGATATCGGGCTCTCTGCAAATAGTTTTATAGGGCGTGATCTAGGATTTAACGGTCTGGGATATGATCATAAGAGTTTAACAGATAATGGGGATTAATGCATATTGGGATGATTAACGGTCCAAGAGCAGGTTCAGTGGCCAACGAGGCGATTAACGGGCATAAGCCTAAGCGTTGAAAGTTAACGATCAAGTGACATGTGTTAGGGTCCTATAATAATAGGATTCATAATTTTGAATTGACTTTGATTAGTCTTGTAATATGTACATACTTTTCTTTCTGCAAAATTGTTTTCCCATATTAGAAAAATAAAAAAATGTAAAGAGGGTACAAGTCCTAAAAGAAAAATCAATGGACTTGAAAGAAAAAAAGATAAAAAAATAATATAAAAATGAACCCCAAACAAAAAAAGAGATAAAATAAAACATGAAAGTGATGCAAATTCAAATGCCACTACTATTTAATTTTACTGCAAAATAAATATTGTGTGCAGTTTGTCAAAAAGGCCACAATACATGAAGGACAAACTGCCTAATCTTTACCTTTCATTCTTTAAATTTTATGTTGATAGATAGAGAATAAAGATCTAGCCAGAATGTTTAATCTTGGAAAATCAGTAGTTAGGTAGAGAATAATAAGGAGCTCAACAGTTTAATCTAAGCCCTTGGAAGAAATAAGGATAGAATTAGTTTGTTTGTTGTTTAAAAGAAAAATGAAAAAGGGTCTGCAAGCTCAAATGCAGCCATGTAAATAATAATAATAAAATGTTAGGATAGTTGATGGGTAGGCAGAAGTAGTTTAAACAAGGCATGGAGATCAGAAAATTGGTTATTTCATTTACTAACTTCCTTACAAAATCATTCCCCTTGTAAAAATACCCCCTCCCCTTCATTTTTCCTTTTTTCTCCTGATTATCACTCATTTTTCTTTACAAAAGCCCTTTTCCTACGTTAAAATGCACATTTATCCTTGGAAAAGTAAAAAGCCCTTTATTAATTTCATTTTATTCATAAAACCCATAAAAAACCTTATCCTAAGTTTAAATGGTTAAATTATATGTCAGACTCCACTACAAATATTCATTCCTGATATAAAGTTTTGTTGAGATTCAACAAGATGATGAGTTTAGTGAAAAGAGTCGCCTTCACTAAGTGGGCCCATAGGCTATTTTTGGCGCAAGTCTATTTTTAGACTATGTCTATTTTTAGACATGTCGCTCATATTTCAGAAGTTGCAGGATGCTATTTTTGGATGGTTGATCAAGTTGGAAAAATAGATGAAATTCTATTTTTAGAATATTGGGCGAAGTCTATTTATAGATCATTGATCTAAAAATAGATGCATGTCGATTATTATTAGCTCTTAATAATAATCAGACACTAAACAACAACTTATTCTCTTGAGCACTTCAGTTCAGTGCACAGATGTGGCACAAGAAATTTACTGTGGCTGAATTACGTTTAATTCTCAGGGTTTATCGAGCTATTGCATGAGGACTCAGTTAGAACTCAAGTGGCAGAGTTATGACACAGTTGGAAGAAGTAGTTATGGAGTTGTATTCAGTTTAACTCAGTTAGACTCAGTTGAGTTGGTTGTATCTAGTCTAACTGATTGATACACTAGTGAGAGTGGAGTGAATTAATTAGTTAATTAATTCACAAATAATAACTCATTAATCAACCGAACAATACAGCAATTAACTACAGTGCATGGCAGTTTCAGTGGAGACCAATGGAGAGATAGGTGAAAGGGCAATATAGACTATCTGTTGTGACTATAGTGATGCATTGAATGCATCCAACACATATTGGAGGTGATGTTGAATATTGCAACAAGAAACAGTGAAGGAGGCATCTTGAGACATCATCCTTGATCCTAGTTGGAAAATAATTACCTAAACTGGGTGGGGCCCACACAGGTATTTTTAGGTGTATGTCTATTTTTAGACATGGTGAGCATATTATATATGTAGCAGGAGGCTATTTGTAGATGGTTGGTCAAATCTGAAAAATAGATGAAATTCTATTTTTAGAAGATTGGGCAAAGTCTATTTATAGAGCGTTGATTTAAAAATAGTATGCATGTCGATTATTATGCCTTTGACAATAATCGTACCTAAACAAAGAATCCTATTCTCTTGGAACACTTCTACCAAAGGTACCGCATGTGGCACAAGAAATTTACTTAAGGAATTACGCTGTTCCTAAGGGTTTACCGGAGTTGCATGAGTGATTTCAAGTAGGAACTATGTGACAGTAGGGCTTGGTGGAGTTATAGAAGTAGTTGGTGGAGTTGTATTTAGTTTTAACTCAGCTTAGACTCAAATATTTTCAGTTGTATCTAGTTTAACTGATTGATACACTAGTGAGAGTGGAGTGAATTAATTAGTTAATTAATTCACAAATAATAACTCATTAATCAACTGAACAATACAATAGTTAACTATAGTGCATGTCAGATCCAGTGGAGACTCAGTGGAGAGATAGGTGAAAGGGCAAGATGCATTATCCATTGTGACTACTAGTGATGCATGAATTGCATCTATATATACATTGGAGTTTCCAATGATAATAAAGCAGTCAAGGAGAGTGGGATTGCATCGAATTGGTCTTTGTAATCAGCTTGGATTGCGCAGTGGAGGTAGGTTATCAGGATGCAGAAATCAGTGCATGGATTTGCAGATTTCTTCATGATAGTGTGTGACGATTGTATTGTACTGAGAGCTTGATGTACTAAGCTTTGTATGATATTGTTACATGATCTCCATGATACATAATATAAGATATTTGGGGTTTTTAGCTTCAGGCTTTCCCGTGAAAACAACTGTGTTAATGTGTGTGAATTTTTATGGTTTCATGTGTGCATTGTAATCTTGTTTATTTCCCCATGTGATGATCAATGGTGGAATAGATTCTGTATTGTGCATGAAGTCAAATAGTGTGTGATCAGGAGAATCCCGGACATATGCATGTGTAGTGCATATAATTTCTACATGGTATCAGAGCTGTGTTATAGATTTTCTACATGGAATGAGAGCAGGAATTTTTGGGTGCGCGAGTTTGCAGAGAATATCTAAAAATTTGGATCCAAACTTTTCAAACACAAATAGCATATTTGGATTCCTTGCGAAAAAATACCTAAATTGAAAAAAATAATCGGTTGAATCGGAGCTCAAATGAGGGAGATATGATCGATTTAAAATCATCTCTTTTGTTAGAAAATTTTGCAACAACGGGACAATTGCAATGTGCGCAAGCCAAGAATCTACATGCACTGAGGTACAAGATGCATGCAAAGATTTGAGGAGCAAAGCAAAGGTTAGTGACTTGGTGGTTGAGAGGGAGCCTCTCAACATGCAGCATGAGAAGCAATCTCAGAAGGTTGTGGAGAAGCCACAACTGGAGATGCAGAAGAATCTTTATAGATTCGATGTAGATGGCATTTCTACGGAGCTTCCTATTGTTGGGAAGTGTGAGAAAGCCATGCAATTGATGCTTGAGAGGGAGCAAGTTTTGCATGCAGGTAATAGTGAACCTCGAGATGTGGAGTAGCCACATGATGAGGATCATGGAGTGGGAGCAACCACTCATGCAGAGAAATTTCGTGCCAGATGGGCAGAGGGAGTGCATGCAGCTATACCACCAGGTGAGAGGTGTGGCGACATGCATGAGTAATCCCAAGAGAATATTTCTGGGTAGGATTCATTGAGATGGTGTGGATCTCATGAATTGAACCTAGCTACGAGGAGCCCATAGAGCAGCAGTAACATGATTATTTGGATTGATGCAGGCAGATCAAAGTGACAGTGTCGGATACTGGAGCGCGGTTCAAATTTGATAGCAAGTGCAGAGTGCATGGGTGCAGAGTTCAACAGCGCAGTGGTTCCTGAAGACATGTGCAGTAGCTAAGAAGAAGTCGAAGACTTTGATGATAGATGCATTATATTGATTCAGTTGTTTGGAGGCTATTCAGTTTCAGAAGTGTTGCAACAAGAGTTGCAGAGCAGATGCATGGAGTTGCAGGGTGCTTGAAAAGGTTGCAGGGCGAATGCATGGAGTTGCATGTCGCATGAAAAGACAATCCTTTCTTTTTGAGAGGGAGTGTTGAATATTGCAACAAGAAACAGTGAAGGAGGCATCCTAAAACATCATCCTTCATCCTAGTTGGAAAATAATCACCTAAACTAGGTGGGGCCCACACAGACTATTTTTAGGTGTATGTCTATTTTTAGACATGGTGAGCATATTCTATATGTAGCAGGAGGCTATTTGTAGATGGTTGGTCAAATGTGAAAAATAGATGAGATTCTATTTTTAGAATATTGGGTGAAGTCTATTTATAGATCACTAATTTAAAAATAGATGCATGTCGATTATTATTAGCCCTTAATAATAATCAGACTCTAAACAATAACTTATTCTCTTGGGAGCACTTCAGTTCAGTGCACAGATTTGGCACAACAGCTGACAGAAGGAATTAAACTATTCCTAAAGGTTTAATGGAGCTATTGCATGGAGGACTCAGTTAGAACTCAAGTGGCGGAGTTATGACATAGTTGGAAGAAGTAGTTATGGATTTGTATTTAGTTTAACTCAGTTAGACTTAGTTGAGCTAGTTGTATCTAGTCTAACTAATTAATACACTAGTGAGAGTGGAGTGAATTAACTAGTTAATTAATTCAGAGATAATAACTCATTAATTAGCTAAACAATACAATAGTTAACTACAGTGCATACCAACTAAAGGAGACCCGGGAGAGATAGGAAAGGGAAAAGATGGATTCATCTGGCCAGACTACTAGTGATGCATGAATTGCATCTACATATACATTGGAGTTGCCAATGATAATCATGCAGTCAAGGAGAGTGGGATTGCATCGAATTGGTCTTTGTAATCAGCTTGGATTGCGCAGTGGAGGCAGGCTATCAGGTGGAAGGAAATCAGTGCATGGATTTGCAGATTTCTTCATGATAGTGTGTGACGATTGATTGTACTGAGATCTTGATGTACTAATATTTGTATGAGAT
Source organism: Pinus albicaulis (assembly GCA_034641835.2). Classification (NCBI taxonomy): domain Eukaryota; kingdom Viridiplantae; phylum Streptophyta; class Pinopsida; order Pinales; family Pinaceae; genus Pinus; species Pinus albicaulis. The sequence goes on from CM076573.1 coordinate 11,357,483, forward strand.
TTTTACATGATCTCCATGATACATAATATATGATAGTTGGGGTTTTCAGCTTCAGGCTTTCCTGTTAAACAACTGTGTTATGTGTGTTTTTATTGCTTCATGTGTTTTGCAATTGTTGATTAAATTTCCGCAAGAATTATAGTGGAAGGATTCAGTATTTAGAAATAAGTTAAATATTTTTAGATCAGGAGAGTCTGGATATATACATGCATATTTTATATAATTTTACATGGTATCAAAGTTGTGTTATAGATTTTCTACATGGAACGAGAGCAGAAATTTTTGGGTGCGCGAGTTTGCAGAGAATATCTGAAAATTTGGATCCAAAATTTTCAGACACAAATATCATATTTTGATTCCTTGCGAAAAAATACCCAAATTGGAAAAGAAAATCTACGAATCCTGAGTTCTGATGAGGGAGATATGATCGATTTAAAATCAGCTCTTTTGTTAGAAAATTTTATGGATGGCGGGACACGGTAATGTGCAATGAGCCAAGAATCTACATGCACTAAGGTACAAGATGCATGCAAAGATTTGAGGATCAAAGTAGAGGTTAGTGACTTGGTGGTTGAGAGGGAGCCTCTCAACATGCAACGTGAGAAGCAGTCTCAGAAGGTTGTGGAGAAGCCACAACTGGAGATGCAGAAGAATCTTTATAGATTCGATGTAGATGGCATTTCTACGGAGCTTCCTACTGTTGGGAAGTGTGAGAAAGCCATGCAATTGATGCTTGAGAGGGAGCAAGTTTTGCATGCAGGTAATAGTGAACCTCGAGATGTGGAGTAGCCACATGATGAGGATCATGGAGTGGGAGCAACCACTCATGCAGAGAAATTTTGTGCCAGGTGGGCAGAGGGAGTGCATGCAGCTATACCACCACGTGAGAGGTGGGGCGACATGCATGAGTATTCCTAAGAAGATATTTCTGGGTAGGATTCATTGAGATGGTGTGGATCTCATGAATTGAACCTAGCTACGAGGAGCCCATAGAGCAGCAGTAGCATGATCAGTTGGATTGATGCAGGCAGATCAAAGTGACAGTGTCAGATACTGGAGCGCGGTTCAGAGTTGATAGCAAGTGCAGAGTGCATGGGTGCAGAGTTCAACAGCGCAGTGGTTCCTGAATACATGTGCAATAGCTAAGCAGAAGTCGAAGACTTTGATGATAGATGCATTATACTGATTCAGTTGTGTTAGAGTCGGTCTCTTCATCCCTCCGTCAGAGATCAAAATCTCTTTTATTGCATTTCATTTTAGGTGTCTCATTCAGTCCAGTCAGCTGCATTCCATTAGGAGCATGGATCATCTGACGGAAGGGTCTTGCCACTCATATCCCTCATGTTTTGTACCTGCTGGCCCAGGTCTGTTCATCAAAGTTCATCGAAATCATTTACAGTCATTCACAGTCATGTTTGGTCTCTTGGTCAGCAAAGAGTCATTTTAGGTTTTAAACCTCATTAGGTATAGGGTTTCACAAATTTAGTCTTCAGAATGTATAATAATGTCAGCAGGCACATGAGGGAGGTTCGAAATAAGTTTTCATTGCGAAAAATTTCATCGTCATATTGCTTGATCATGATTCTTCTTCAAACTCTGTTTTGAAGAAAAATCGTCAATTTTGTCTTTTGTAATAAATGCCATGTAATTTTCAAAGTTTTTCAGTTGTAAAGTTCTTCAGGCACAGCCCTGGTCCCCTTTGCCAAAATCTCATGCCAGCTATTCCTGCAAAACATAGACAAGAAATTCATCATTCAGCAAAAAAATCAAAGTGGAAATGAAAACAGAGTTATGTGAAAAGTGCCAAAGTCAAACATTAAAAAGTGGGTGTTCTAAATCAAAATCAAAGTCTAATGGCTATATAAAATATTTGTGGTGTTCAAACAATTCATTTGCACGCAAGAGTTATCAAAGAGCCGAGTCGAACTTTGTGGAAGAGCAAAAGAGTGGTTTGAAGCCGAGATTGTGGTGAGTTACCTGCGCGGCGTGTTGGGTGGAGGTCGCGGCGCTCACAGTGGTCACGACACATAAGACCATTTTCCACCATGCTATTTTGAACGTGCGCAGCGCATACACCACGCGCGGCGCACAGGGCCGACACCAAAATTTTTGACATTGCCTCCAAGAAATTCCAAATCGCTCGGTCTAATTTCTCCATGTAAGTTCGACTGACCTTGTATTTTCCATTAAACAAATTTTGGTAGTGTTTGAAAGTGGATTATAAGAGTTTGAATGCCAAAATTATAAACCCTCTCATTTGGTCTAAAACTGCTCCTTAGGGTTTGAATTTGAGTTTTAAAATTTGATTTTGGTGCCAAGTGCTTCAAAGCCCATTCCCCACCTGTGGATCCTTTCCCCCTCATTGTCACACTATCATTAATAGTCCCTCCCCTATTCCCTTATATCCCAAGTCATTTCCCATCCATAAAATCATTTCATTTCCCATTATTTTCACTTTCCCATTTCATTTTTAAAAATTCCCCAAAACCCCAAGTTCCCAACAGTCAAGTGACTGTTATTACACTTTAAATTCACTTGACAAAACTCCATCATTCTCACTGCCTTATTTCCCACAGTCCCTTCCTACTTGACACATATTGGGCATTGAAACAAAAAACAACCAAATTCTCATTTCTCATTTTCAACAAGCTAAACATACACCTTGCATGGACATTATGGAGACAGACACTGAAACTTCATATGAACAAGACAGTGATTCTACCACTGAGCTACATGCACCGAGAAGGCCTCGTAAAGGTGGCAAACATGTGAGAGAAGAGCCCACCTCATTAACTCAATTGCAGTCCTACCCACTTGCCATGGCATGTTTTCGAGAGCAGTCATGCTATCAGTACTGTGAGATGATTGCTCGGATTCAGCATCATCAGAAGTTGGCTCGTTTGTTTGTATTGCATTTGCATGATGGTCAGGTAACTCTTGCTGGTGTAAATTTCACTTTGACACCGGAAACCATCTCTCAAGCAACTGGAATACCGAATTTTGGGTGAACAGTGGAACAAAAGACAGCAGGTGGACAGAGTGCATTATGAACCATACATCAGGCCTAGCTATGTGAGACAGCTCAGCAGGGTATTCCCATTCCGGTTCCTGAAGGAATCCTATGGGCCTTTGATGAGACTCATTATCAGATACTTCAGTTGTGAGGGCTGGTTCTCACGCCTCTATGCCTACCACATCAGGTTATTGATGCATTTCACTAGAGTGAGGATGATGAACATACCGTATTTCATGTGCCGCAACATCGAGCGAATGACCACTCTTGTGCAGAAGAAGAATCCCGAGCAACAGTACAATAGTATTTATCATTATGCACTCATCAAGATCATTGTTGTACATCAGCTTGGATTGTAGGGCATTTCATAGGAGGATTTTATTTCCCATGATTTCTTCACAATTCCTCAGGTTCCTCAGGAGGTTGTTCATGAGCCAGGTGAACCTTCACATCAGCCTGAAGGTCACGCGACAGAGCCCATCAGTGTGCCAGTATATGTCACTTATCAGAGAGGCACCAGAGTATTATTTGCAGCAGCCCGACGAGTACTATCTCCACCCGGGGTGGAAGGGGTCTCGTGCCGTCATCAGTAGCATAGGTACAGGTACAGGACAGAGGTAAGAGGCCTATGCAGGATGAGGGCCCTTCAGGAGGCCAGGATACTGATTTCATATTGATTGATGAGGATTTGAGCTCTCCAAGCTCAAAATTGAAAGAGATCATTCAGGAGCAGAAGGCTGAGATCGACACATTGACCAACAAGTTGCAGAGAGCTCAATGGATCATAAACTAACTGGAGCAGTGCAACAAATAGTTGGAGGATCAACAGACGATCATGGAGTTGCAAAACATCTGTGAGAATCGGCAAGTTGCCCGAAGAAGCCCAACAGAGATGACACCCATTAAGCGGGAGATTGAGGCTGATAGAGAGACTTGGCTTGAGAGGGTCAACATTCATCTTGAGAAGCTGTTGGAGAAGGCAAACAAGGAAAAGAACATGCTCAGGCACATGAAGAACCACTATTGGGCACGAAATCATGTTTGCAAAGCAAGGATCAAAATCCTGAAGGCAAGGCTAAGGAGGGCACTAAAGCGTCGTAAAAGGCATGATAGACTCCAAATTTTGGCAAAAGCTTCTTTGGCCCAGCATAGTGCTTGATGAGGGACATTTAGCACAAATTTCAAGAAATTTGGGGAAAATTTTGTCAATTTTGAATTTTTGAGCCTAAAAACAGATTTTCCTGCCCGACGCATAGCGCCACTTGGCACGCGCTTATAATTGGCAGCGCTTCTGGAGGAAAACTTTGCATTTATGGATTTTTCATCAAAATTTATGCATGCCTATGGATTACCTAAGGAAAGGGTCAAAACACCTCAAAAATGACCTTTCTGCCACTTTTTGCACACACAGGAAGCAGTGTTGGGAGATTGAACTTTTGGAGGGGCAAATGGCAACCAAATCCAAAAATTCCAATTGGGTTGGAAAGTAGATAGGCAGGGCTTTCCAAGGAGCTATCCTGCACTCAATTTGGACTTCGGGAAGGCCCTCAAAATCAGCCTCAAACTTGTGCTATGCATAGAGATTCCAGGCGCGGCACATAGAGGAATTTGGCCCATTTTTCACTCAGCAGCTCAGAATTTCGCCTAGTTTTGGTCAGTTTGACTTTTTCATGTAACTCTTGATGTAACTTGATGTAATTTCATGACCATGATGTAATTTTGGCACATTTTTACTCATTCTAGAATATTCATTCACCAAAAGGTGAAATGTAAGTGAATGGATCAGTTTCCTAGCATATAGAGGCAAGTTGTTTCATTGCCTATTTTCTAGTTCCTAGTTTAGATATGGTTGAAACAGCTCCTAGAATGATGAGTTCAACCCCTAGAGGCATGGGGAGGAGTTAGGTTTTTCTATATGATTTATTTTCTCAGTCATTTTCAGGGTTGGACACTTGGGATTGCTTGGCACTTCATTGTACATTTCATCTCTGCATTTTTGGCAAAGGAATAGACCAGGGTTTGCAGCACTCTTTGGGATCCTTGTGGCTCTATGTTTTGATGGTGTGTTTCTCTATGTAATTGTAAGTTCACTGATGTTTATGTGTACCATTTTCCTTATCATTTCTTCTTAAATTAAACAAATGAGTGTTAAAGGTGGAATTCATTAGCTTGCTTTGCTTTGCCTTCAGTTTTGTTTAATTTTCCATGTTTTCTTCTATTTGAGGAGGAATCTTGAGACCCTCTTGCCCTCTTCAGCTCCTCACCGGTTTGATCCATCCATTCATTCAATCTAAAGCATAAAAACAATTGCCTTCCTTTCCCCAATCAGAACTCTGCAAAAACTAAGCCTTATCCCCGCACCCAAAACTGCCTTTCCCTTTGATCCAACAAAAACCCCCAAAAACACAATCAAACTCCTTCACTTATATACCTAGCCTAAAATTAGCTTTTATTTCAAGTCATCTCAAGCCCTATTGATTATTTTTGCTGAGATTGACTCGGAGAGAGCCCTCTCCTGTTCTGGTAGGGCTAGCTACCAGATTGAGCGTGGTTTGATGTTACCCTGAACTCTGCCTTCCTTCAGCCTGAGGTAGATTTAGGCAATAACATAGTGGTGACCATACTGGGGAAGAAAATGGTTTGCTTGTTGGTGTTATTTGTTTTATAAGCTACAGACGAAGCCTGAAGTTATGCCAGGTAGCCTTCGAAACACTCGTTCTTTGCATTAGCGAAAGTAGATAAACGCTGCTTCAGTCAATCTCTGATCTAGCTTGTAAACGTGACACTTGACTTGTAAATTGCCCCAGTATATCAAATCGTTCTGGACTTTTGGGTGATGAGTCTATAATTTGATAGGCTGAACAAGTTGGTTTTGTCCCTTTGATTTTGAAATTAATCCAACACACTGGCTTCCAGAAGACATACTAGAGAAAATCTGGATCCCGATCCACCTCCAGTGTATGAGAATCCCAATTTGATTTCAAGAATCCTTCGTCAAGAAAGTCCCGTGATTCCTCTATTCAAATCTCATTCATGTCCCGCTGTCTTTGAATATCTTGAAGATCTAGAGTTTGACGAGCAATTTGAGTCGTCGTTGTTTGAAACTAAGTCTGAAAGTGCGATTGGTTCTACTGTCATAAATCCCAAGTTTATCAAGTATCTTGAAATTGAACAGGCTAATAGATCCATCGACAGTTACATTTTGAATATTCAAAATTCCATTGTGGCAACAAACATTCCTGAGTTTATAGAGTTTGCATCTGAAACACTTGGGCCATCAGTAGTTACTTCTGATTCACAAGTTCATACCCAGCCTCCTTTCATTCCTACCATTCCCGTACAACCTTCTATCCCTGATCAACAATCTGCAGTAGTATCGCCTCCATCCACACCACATACACCTCATACATCTATTGCTCCTACTCCACCTATTTCTCCAAGACAGATTATAAATCCACCAAGAGCAATGGATGCTCGATTCGCACCCCTTGTCTTGCCTCAAAACTTGGATGCTATGCCCGCTGATTATCAAAGTAAGATCCCATTGTTTGATGGGACTCCACAAAGTGTCACTGCTCAGCAGCATATTGATAGAATGGCAGACTTCTTCGATCTTCATGAAATTGATGAAGAAAATGTGACCATGAGATTGTTTGTGCAAAATTTTGGAGGTGAAGTAAGAAAATGATTCAGAGTTTTGCAGCCTAGAAGTATTGCTACAATGGCCGAGCTTCAGAGACAATTTTTAGATAGGTGGAAAGTAAAGAAAGATCCTCTTCAGATCACTTCTGAATATACCAAGATCAAGCGCAACATAGGTGAGTCAGTTCAAGACTATTGTATCAGATTCAATGCGGTTTACAATGCAATTCCTGATGATTTAAGGCCATCTAGGAAGTCAGCTTTGCTTAAATTTCCGGATGGTTTTGATCCGGACATGGGCTATCATCTTCGAGAAAGAGATCCGGCCACTTTGGATGAGATGTAGAAAATTGCAGTGAGTGTTGAAGCTAATTTGAATGACAAGAGAGCTAGATTGAGAGCAGAAAAGAAAGTCGCAATAAAGGAAGAAGCTTCTACTTCATATCAAGTACTCCGCAAGGTGGAAAAGATGATTGAAAGACTGACACTTGATAAGCCTTAACCACAGATCAGAAATCCTAACTTCCGTGGACAGCAACAACCACAATTCCGAATCAAACAACGAGAGCAGCGAGCACAAGAACCGTCGGCACAACAGCAGGTAAAAACTCCTTTACAACAGAATTTTGTTGGCCCGGAATCAAATGATGAAGAAAATATAATCAGAGAAGAAAATCACTTCTTTACACCTGATGATATGCCAACCTTTATCACTGAGGATGACGAGTATGCAGAAAATTCAGCTGAACAAAAGGATGAGGATTTAATCTTGGCAAATGATGCAGCGCTTGAAGAAGAGTCAGATGAGTATCAGAGAGGTTATATGAATGCTTTGTCCGCCCAGCAGTGACAATATTCACTTAGAAATAGAGATGTGCCTATCAACCCAATCCAAAAGAGAAAGGAAGTTTCAACACCAAATAATGATGCACCCAATGCACAGAAGAAGGTAAAACATGTAGCTAATCCTACTACTAGCAAGTTTCCATCAGCAAATGAAAGATCTAATCAGCCGATTGTATCGAGGGAGAAAGTTGAAAAGAAGGATGCTCTAGCCAAAGAGGTAGAAAAAACTTCAGTCTTTAACTTAGAGAGTGAGATTGCTAAGTTAAAAGTTTCCATTCCTTTGACTAATTTGATGAGAAATAGCAGCTACAAGGGTCAAGTATCTAAAATTTTGAATTTCGATCCAATGTCTGATATGCTGAATGTGGAGGATGATCAACCTGAGTTGATCTTTGGTCCAGCATTGGATGGTGAGTCTCCCGATAGTGATGTGCCTCCTTTTTAAATCAGCCTTAGATTGCATGATTTTGTGTTACATAATGCCATGTCTGATTCTGGAGCTTCCCATAATCTCATGCCGAGGGCGATCATGAGAAATTGGGATTGGATATCCCTAGGAAATATCATGATCTTTATTCTTTCGATTCCAGCAGAGTAAGATGCATTGGGCTCATCAAAGATTTGGTGGTTAGTTTAGATCAAATTCCAACTAAGAACGTTTTGATGGATGTGGTTGTGGCGGATATTCGTCCTAGATTTGGCATGCTTCTTTCCAGATCTTGGGGAGCGAATTTGAAGGGAACATTACAGCTTGATTTCTCCTATGCTACCATTCCTGTGTTTGGTCAGATGAGAAGATTATATCGGGAGCAAAAAATGAAGTATATGATCACCAGCAAGGAGAAACCAGTAAATCATCCGATAAATTATGTACATACACATTTAGAGTCTTTTGTTTTGTATTCAGATAGTTTCAATGATGTAAATAGTCATTTAGAGTCTTTTGTTTTGTATTCAGATAGTTTCAATGATGTAAATAGTCAGTTAGTTGAAGCAGAGGACATTCCGGAGATCACAGAAAATTTCAGAGAAGTTTTGATGAAAGAGAGACAAGAACTTGAGACTTCCGCTGAGCAATCAGCCTTCCAACATCAGCAGAAAGTGGATGGACAGCAAGCAGAAATAACAGAGCAAACACAATTTCAGCACTTGGAAGAAGATGAAGATGGTTTATGGACTATGGATTTCGATGGTGCAGTTGGAAGTGATGGTGCTGGAATTTGTATTTGGGTACGCAGCCCTTTTTCCGCCCCAAACAAGGTACCAAGTAATGTAAGGGTATGCTCTTATAAATTAGCTTTTGATTGTTTGAATAATGAAGCAGAATATGAAGCTTTGATTGCTGGTCTGAAAATTCTTAGAAAGTTGAATGCTAGGAGGATTGCAGTGTATGGTGACTCCGAGTTGGTAATTAAGCAAGTGAAGGGTGAATTTCAAGCTAAGCATCCTCGAATGCGGGCTTACCGAAATGTTGTTCTTGATATCTTGAAATTGTTTTTAGACTATACTTTGACTTGTATCCCTCGTATTCAGAATGGTATTGCAGATGCACTTGCTAAGGCAGCAAGTAATTTGAAGATTCCAATGAACTCAAGTAACAAGTTTGAAATTCACGTGAAACATCGTCCAACTGTCCCGGACAATCAAAGGTATTGGCAAGTATTCCAAGATGATGATGAGATTGATGAATTTCCGCAAAACAAAGGCAAATTCAAAGAGACTTCAATTGACATGGAAAATGATGATGGTGAGGCTGATGTGCAAATAAATCAGATGGAAGTATTGCAGCTGAAGGATAATGTCATTCCTAAGGGTTTGATACCTTTAGAAAAACTTTTTGATCAAGATGACGTAGCTATAAAACCAACCTTGCGGCCAACCGAAAAGGGAGTTGAAGACGTGAACATTGGATCAGCTGAGAATCCAAAGATGGTGATGTTATCCAAAACATTGCCACCGGAGGTAAAAGAAAAATATGTTAGTTTGTTGTCTTCTTTTGCTGATGTATTTGCTTGGGACTATTCAGATTTGAAGATGTATGATACAAATATAATTCAGCACACCATTCCTATCAAGCCAAATCAAAATCCCTTCAGGCAGAAGTTGAGAAGGATAAATCCGAAGTTGCTGCCCTCAATTGAGAAGGAGGTGAATCGATTATACAAGACTGGTATCATTGTTCCTATAAGATTTTCCGATTGGATTTCCAATTTGGTGCCCGTACGCAAGAAGACAGGTGAGATTCGTTTGTGCATTGATTTTAGGAATCTGAATAAAGTTTCCTTGAAAGACAATTATCCATTGCCCAAAATGGATCACATATTGCAGCGAGTAGTTGGAGCATCTCATATGTCACTACTCGATGGTTATTCCGGGTATAACCAAATTCTGGTCCATGAGGATGATAAAGATAAAACAACGTTCACCACTCTGTGGGGAACTTTCCATTATGCTAAAATTCCTTTCGGTTTGAAGAATGCTGGTGTGACATTTCAGCGCGCAATGGATATGGCATTTTCAAATGAGAAAGATGTTTTCCTAGTTGTGTATCTTCATGATTTGACAGTCTTTTCCAATTCTGATGAAAAGCACCTTTACCATCTGAAGATTGTTTTTCAGCGATGCAGAAAGTACGGTGTGTCACTCAATCCGAAGAAGAGTTTGTTTGCCATGGATGAGGGAAAACTTCTTGGTCATATTATCTCAAAAGATGGCATCCGTATTGACCCAGCTCGAGTAGAAGCTATTTAGCAAATTGATCTTCCCCGGAATAAGAAGGAGATTCAGTCCTTCAATGGTAAGATGAATTTTTTACGCCGCTTTGTGCCTAACCTTGCTGAACATTTAAGAGAGATTACAAACATGCTTAAGAAAGACAATGCAGTGAAGTGGACTGAGGAGGCAGTAAAGTCTTTCAATTTAGTGAAGTTGGTTCTTTCTTCAGCTCCTGTTCTGATCAGCCCGGATTATACTCAGGATTTTATTTTGTTTTCATTTGCTTCGGAGCATACTATGGCAGCAGTATTAATGCAGAAAAGAGATGGGCATGAAAAACCAATTGCTTTTTCAGCCGTACCATAAGAGATGCAATCTTGAAATATAACATAATTGAAAAGCAAGCTCTTGCTCTTGTGAAGGCGTTGAAAGATTTTCGAGTATATATTCTGCATTCTCATATTATTGCTTATGTTCCTAACGCTGTTGTTAAGGATGTTTTAGTGCAAACAGATCCAGAAGGGAGACAGGGCAGATGGATTGCAGCCTTGTTGGAGTATGATGTGGAGATAAAGCCCACAAAGCTTATCCAAGGACAAGGGTTGGCTAAGTTAATGGCTGAAATGAATTTGCATGCCTTGGATATCAATCTTATTGCTGCTATGTTCGAGGAGAATGAGGAAAGTTTATTAGTTCAGGTATCAAAAATCTTTGTGCTTTCTCCTTGGTATTTAGATATTGTATATGTGCTTCAAAATTTGTCACCACTGCCTGGCATGGCTAGAAACAAAAGTAGAACTCTGAAATTGAAAGCTGCTAAGTTTTGTGTTCTGAATAATTCACTCTATTGGAAAGATCCCGGTGGTGTTTTGCTGAACTGTTTGGTGGAAGAAGAAGCGAAGCAGGTTATGGAGGATTTTCATAAGGGAGATTGCGGGGGTCACCTTTTTTGGAAAACAACGGCCAACAAGATTTTGAGAGTGGGATATTATTGGCCGACACTTTTTGCTGATGTGTATAAGACTGTCAAAAGCTGTCATGAATGTCAAATTTTTGAAGGGAGGCAGAAATTGCAGCCTTTGCCGCTTAAGCCCATTGAGGTAAGTGCTCATTTTCAGCAGTGGGGTTTGGATTTCATTGGTGAGATCCATCCTGCTTGATCAGCTCAGCATAGGTGGATCCTCACAGCGACAGATTATTTCACGAAATGGATTGAAGCAATTCCCACCAGGCAAGCTACAGATTCGGTAATAATTTCTTTCCTTGAGAATAACATTTTGTCTCGTTTCGGTTGCCCGAATAAGTTAATCACTGATAACGCAACAACTTTCAAATCAAAAAGGATGATTGAGTTTTGTGACAAGTATCATATCATTTTGGGACACTCAACCTCTTATCATCCACAAGGCAACGGATTGGCGGAGTCTTCCAATAAATCTATGGTCAACATCATTAAAAAGTTGCTGGAAATAAACAAGAAAAGTTGGCATAAGAAGTTGGTCAATGCACTTTGGGCAGATCGAGTGAGTCAGAAGAAATCCATTGGTATGTCACCTTTTCAGTTAGTTTATGGAGTTGATACAGTGTTTCCTACCTCTCTCGCAGTTCTAGTGGTCAAACTTCTATAGGAAGCTGGCAGTGAAGATGATCATATGCAAAGAAGAATAAATCAAATGATCCATTTGCAGCAAATGAGGGAGGAAGTTTTTCAAAACACATTCAAGCTGCAGGAGAGAATTAAGAAAATCTATGACAGAAAAGCAAAGGCAGACAAATTTCAATTGGAAGAAGTGGTGCTGAAATGGGACGCAAGAAACGAGGAAAATGGTAAGCACGGTAAGTTCGAAAATCTCTGGAAAGGACCCTTTAAAATTGCTGCATATCGGGGTCAGAATGCTTTTCTTCTGAAGGAGATGAACGGGGAAGATTGTCCAGGAGGACCGGTCAATGGTCGGCTGCTCAAGCGATATCATTTCTTAGATGTTTTCTGTTGTTTACATTGTCACTGTACATACCATTTATTTAAATTTCATTGCAAGTGTGTGTTGTGATCTTTTCTTCAGTTTGGGGCCTGAAGTGAAGGCTATAATTCTGAAGATTGATTTCAGCTTTGGTTTGAGTTTGTCGAGTCACATTGTTCATTCATTTCAGTTTCAAAATTGAGTCAGTTTCAGTCAAATTTTCAGTCAATAAATGAGTCAAGAGTCTTATGTTGATTTTTTGAAGTTATGGACTCCATAGCCCAATGGACGAAGGCACTACCTACTCTCCCAGAAATCTGTAGTTCTTGGCACCTCCAAGGAGCTACCATCCCCATTGGAGCCTATGTTAGAGTCGGTCTCTTCATCCCTCCGTCAGAGATCAAAATCTCTTTTGTTGCATTTCATTTTAGGTGTCTCATTCATTCCAGTCAGTTGCATTCCATTAGGAGCATGGATCATCTGACGGAAGGGTCTTGTCACTCATATCCCTCATGTTTTGTACCTGCTGGCCCAAGTCTATTCATCAAAGTTCATCAAAATCATTTACAGTCATTCACATTCATGTTTGGTCTCTTGGTCAGCAAAGAGTCATTTTAGGGTTTTAAACCTCATTAGGTCTAGGGTTTCGCAAATTTAGTCTTCAGAATGTCTAATAATGTCAGCAGGCACATGAGGGAGGTTCGAAATAAGTTTTCATTGCGAAAAATTTCATCGTCATATTGCTTGATCATGATTCTTCTTCAAAACTCTGTTTTGAAGAAAAATCGTCAATTTTGTCTTTTGTAATAAATGCCATGTAATTTTCAAAGTTTTTCAGTTGTAAAGTTCTTCAAGCGCAGCCCTGGTCTCCTTTGCCAAGATCTCATGCCAGCTATTCCTGCAAAACATAGACAAGAAATTCATCATTCAGCCAAAAAATCAAAGTGGAAACAAAAACAGAATTATGTGAAAAGTGCCAAAGTCAAACATTAAAAAGTGGGTGTTCTAAATCAAAATCAAAGTCTAATGGCCATATAAAATATTTGTGGTGTTCAAACAATTCATTTGCACGCAAGAGTTATCAAAGAGCCGAGTCGAACTTTGTGGAAGAGCGAAAGAGTGGTTTGAAGCCGAGACTGTGGTGAGTTACCTGCGCGGCGCGTTGAGTGGAGGTCGCGGTGCTCACAGTGGTCACGACGCATAAGACCGTCTTCCACCATGCTATTTTGAACGTGCGCGGTGCATACACCAGGCGCGGCGCACAGGGCCAACACCAAAATTTTTGACATTGCCTCCAAGAAATTCCAAATCGCTCGGTCTAATTTCTCCATGTAAGTTCGACTGACCTTGTATTTGCCATTAAACAGAGTTTGGTAGTGTTTGAAAGTGGATTATAAGAGTTTGAATTCCAAAATTATAAACCCTCTCATTTGGTCTAAAACTGCTCCTTAGGGTTTGAATTTGAGTTTTAAAATTTGATTTTGGTGCCAAGTGCTTCAAATCCCATTCCCCACCTGTGGTTCCTTTCCCCCTCACTGTCACACTATCATTAATAGTCCCTCCCCTATTCCCTTATATCCCAAGTCATTTCCCATCCATAAAATCATTTCATTTCCCATTATTTTCACTTTCCCATTTCATTTGTAAAAATTCCCCAAAACCCCAAGCTCCCAACAGTCAAGTGACTGTTATTACACTTTAAATTCACTTGACAAAACTCCATCATTCTCACTGCCTTATTTCCCACAGTCCCTTCCTACTTGACACATATTGGGCATTGAAACAAAAAACAACCAAATTCTCATTTCTCATTTTCAACAAGCTAAACATACACCTTGCATGGACATTATGGAGACAGACACTGAAACTTCATATGAACAAGACAATGATTCTACCACTGAGCTACATGCACCGAGAAGGCCTCGTAAAGGTGGCAAACATGTGAGAGAAGAGCCCACCTCATTGACTCAATTGCAGGCCTGCCCACTTGCCATGGCATGTTTTCGAGAGCAGTCATGCTATCAGTACTGTGAGATGATTGCTCGGATTCAGCATCATCAGGAGTTGGCTCGTTTGTTTGTATTTCATTTGCATGATGGTCAGGTAACTCTTGCTGGTGTAAATTTCACTTTGACACCGGAAACCATCTCTCAAGCAACTGGAATACCGAATGTGGGTGAACAGTGGAACAAAATACAGCAGGTGGACAGAGTGCATTATGAACCATACATCAGGCCTAGCTATGTGAGACAGCTCAGCAGGGTATTCCCATTCCGATTCCTGAAGTAATCCTATGCGGCTTTGATGAGACTCATTATCAGATACTTCAGTTGTGAGGGCCGGTTCTCACGCCTCTATGCCTACCACATCAGGTTATTGATGCATTTCACTAGAGTGAGGATGATGAACATACCGTATTTCATGTGCTGCAACATCGAGCGAATGACCACTCTTGTGCAGAAGAAGACTCACGAGCAGCAGTACAACAGTATTTATCACTATGCACTCATCAAGATCATTGTTGTACATCAGCTTGGATTGCAGGGCATTTCATGGGAGGATTTCATTTCCCGTGATTTCTTCACAATTCCTCAGGTTCCTCAAGAGGTTGTTCATGAGCCAGGTGAACCTTCACATCAGCCTGAAGGTCACGAAACGAGCCACATCGGTGTGCGGTATGTGTCATTTATCGAGCACCGAGTATTGTTACGTGACCGGCAAGGTACTATCTCCACGGGGTTGGAAGGGGGTCTCGTTGCGGTCATCGATAACATAGAGTACGGTACGGAAGGACAAAGGTGAAGGCCTATGCGGGATGAGGGCCCTTCGGGGAAGGCCGGAGATACTAATTTCATATTGATTGATGAGGATTTGAGCTCTCCAAGCTCAAAATTGAAGATACGTCGGGAGCGAAGGCGAGATTGACACATTGACCAACAATTTGCGAAGCTCAATGGATCATAAACTATTTAGAGTAGTGGAACAAACAGTTGGAGGATCAGCAGACGATCATGGAGTTCCAAAACATCCGTGAGAATCGGCAGGATGCCTGAAGAATCCCAACAGAGATGACACCCATTGAGCGGGAGATTGAGGCTGATAGAGACACTTGGCTTGAGAGGGTCAACATTCATCTTGAGAAGTTGTTGGAGAAGTCCAACAAGGATAAGAACATGCTCAGATACATGAAGAACCATTATTGGGCACGCAATCATGTTTGCAAAGCGAGGATCAAAATCTTGAAGGCAAGGATAAGAAGGGCACTAAAGCGTCACAAAAGGCATGATCGGCTCAAAATTTTGGCTGAAGCTTCTTTGGCCCAGCATAGTGCTTGATGAGGGACATTCAGCCTAAATTTCAAGAAATTTTGGAAAAATTTTGTCAATTTTGAATTTTTGTGCCTAAAAACATATTTCCCTGCCCAACGCGTAGCGCCACTTGGCGCACACTTATAATTGGCAGCTCTTTAGGAGGAAAACTTTGCATTTCTAGATTTTTCATCAAAATGTATGCATGCTTATGGATTACCTAAGGATTTCATCAAGTTCTGGGTTGCCTAAAGGGTCAAAAACACCCTAAAAATGGCCTTTCTTCCACTTTTTGCACACACAGGAAGCAGTGCTGGGAGATTGAACTTTCAGAGGGGAAAATGGCAACCAAATCCAGAAATTCCACTTGGGGTGGAAAGTAGATAGGTAGGGCCTTCCAACGAGCTATCCTGAATTCAATTTGGACTTTGGGAAGGGCCTAAAAATCATCTCCAAACTTGTGTTACACATAGAGATTCCTGGCGCGATGCATAGAGGAATTTGGCCTATCTTTCACTCAGCAGCTCAGAATTTGGCCTAGTTTTGGCTAGTTTGACTTTTCCATGTAAATCTTGATGTAACTTGATGTAATTTCATGACCATGATGTAATTTTGGCACATTTTTACTCATTCTAGAAAATTCATTTACCAAAAGGTGAAATGTAAGTGAATGGATCAGTTTTCTAGCATATATTTGCAAGTTGTTTCATTACCTATTTTCTAGTTCCTAGTTTAGATATGGTTGAAACAGCTCCTATAATGATGAGCTCAACCCCTAGAGGCATGGGGAGGAGTTAGGCTTGTCTATATGATTTATTTTCTCAGTCATTTTTAGGGTTGGACACTTGGGATTGCTTGGCACTTCACTGTACATATAATCTCTGCAATTTTGGCAAAGGAACAGACCAGGGTTTGCAGCACTCTTTGGGATCCTTGTGGCTCTATGTTCTGATGGTGTGTTTCTCTATGTAATTTTAAGTTCATTGATGTTTGTGTGTATCATTTCCCTTCTCCTTTCTTCTTGAATTAAACAAATGAGTGATAAAGGTGGAATTCATTAGCTTGCTTTGCTCTGCCTTCAGTTTTGTTTAATTTTCCATTTTTTCATCTGTTTGAGGAGGAATCTTGAGACCCTCTTTCCATATTCAGCTCCTCACCGGTCTGATCCATCCATTCA